>VZTF01003688.1:556411-744072 GCA_013397755.1 Cnemophilus loriae | reverse complement strand
CGCCGGGCCTCTCGCCGCCGCCCGCCCGCCGCCGCCAGCCCGCTCCGCCGGCTCCTCGGGCAGCTCGGGCGAGTCCCGGTCGCTGGCTGCGGAGAGAGGCAGAGGGCTGCTGCAGGGATCCAGGGAACGGGGGCATCGCACAGCCCGCCCTCCCCGGGCCTCGCTTACCGGGAGCGGAAACAACGCGGCTGCGGGGAGAGCAAGGCCGGGGAGAGTGGGGCCCGGGAAAAGGCTCCTGCCGCTTCTCTGCCTCCTGCGATAAACTCCCAAATATTTCTGAGTGTATACACGCGCGCACACGCATGCTTCTATGAAAGCACAAACCCTGTACTTCATATATATAAATATGCTGGTCTATGGACATGCTCGTGGATCAGCGTACGTGTGCACACACATAAACGCAGTCCTGCGTATGTGTATAACGCACATGGGCTGTTTTCGAATCATGAAACGTACCCGTGTGTGTATACACACACGTGTATATGCACAGAAGTACGGATGTAATTTTTACATATGTATGTACCCACACGACTACGTGTGACCTCTTATTTTTATACACACGTCTGTATTTATGCACGTAGGTTTATATACACACTTACAAGGACATTTGTGAGTGAGTACTTTGCTTCAGAGGAGTAAACATAATAGTGCGTCTGCGTGTATATAAAAAGGGGTAAAAAAGAATTCACTTCACATTATTCTGGACTTCAAAAAGCTAATGGATGGGGACAACTATTCTAGTATCGGGAGATATCTCCGTGGAGTCTCCAACACTGTACATTCCAATCACAATTTTAAAGGGGAAAAAAAAAATTCTACTCTTTATAGACTAGAAGAAAACGAGAAAATTAAAAAAAAAAAAAAGGTGGGAAAAAAAGCGCAGTTATTTCTGGAGTACTTTGCTGGTTCTATATGTACTTTTGAGAGAAATTAACAATATTAATAAACCCATTACTGTAAAAATAAACTATTTGGATTACAAATCACGCCTCTTTTCCTTACTGAGCAATCGTGAGATCTCTGCAGGCTTGTATAGGATCACAGAGATGAGCCGAGGCACAATGTTTTTTATATCAGTGGATAGAAGATAACCACTGATGGCAGCCCATTCACTCTATTATATGTTAATTTCTGCCCCGAACCCAGTTTCTGCTCCAGCACCCTCTCCATTGGGATCCCTGCAGCGAGAGGCCGCGCTGCGGGCGGAGGGCAGCGGGGCTGGCTCTGCAGGCAGGGGCTGCCGAGGCAGCTGAGACCGAGCCCAGCTGCTCCCCCGGCTTCCCAAACTCTCCACTGCGCTTCTGAGGGACGGTGCTCCCAGCTTTCCGGCTTGATGTGGAGTCAAAAAAAAAAAAAAAAAAAAAAAAAAAAAAAAAAAAAAAAACAAAACCTTAAACCAAACAAAACAAGTAGATGCATAAAACAAATTACTGTAATTCATGTACCCTGTCACATATATCTCTGTTTTAAGCGTTGCCCCTGTGCTGCACAGTTCAGAGAAAGATGGTGCCCTTCTCGTTCGTTATCCGGAGTGACAGGCAGCAGCCCTCCCTCCACAATTATCTGGTGGTGCCTTCCGGGCATGGAGCTGCCCAAGGCACCTTCCTCCTGGGATACTTCCTCAGCAGGGAAGGGGTTCAAAGCTCAGCCGCATCAGTGTCTTTGAAGCATTCAGACGACATAAATCCACTGCTCCCGAAGATGAGCAATGTTAGGAAGCAAGCTGCTGCAATTAAGCACTTACTCCAGCAAAACAAAAAAATCAAATGCTGCGCTCTTCCATAGCTTGATTAACCACATGCTTCATTAAAGCTTTCACTGCTGTTTAACTGAGCTGTAAATGCCAGAAAGGCAGTGGTTTTTTTGAATGAGAAGAGACAGTTCATGATATTTTTTATTTTTCCCCCTCTTTCCTTCCCCCCCCACCTCACCATTTCCTTCAAACCAAGGAAAGTAAACAGGTGGATTAAGTGTAAAAGAAACGGAACATGGATTTAAAGGTTTCATGTAGGGTTTCTCAGACAGTCAGCTCTGTTCAATGCTTTTGCACTGTGCCTTTCAGTAGTTCCCAAGGCTAAGAACACTAAGTAGATGCAGACTAAGCACTTGAAACAAGTTTTACCCCTCTGTTCTCAAATCAGAGAGAGTTTTACANGCTGCGGAGCGTGGGCGTGTGTCTGTGTGTGTGTGTGTGTGTCTGTGTGTGTGTCCGTGTGTGTCTGTGTGTCCGTGTGTGCGTCTGTGTGTCCGTGTGTGTGCGCGCCGGCCCGGGGCCGCCGTTCACGAGCTCCTTATTTAGGTCAATTAGGGAGCAAATCCCGGTGCGGGGGGGGCGGCGGCGGCGGCCCCGGCACACGGACCGCAGCCGGGGGGGCTCGCCCGCTCCGCGTCCCGGCCCTCCCATTGGCTGCAGAGGGCTCAGCGGGCAGCCCCGGCAGCCAATCGGCGCCGCGGACATCGCGCTTATATTAATATCATTAATATCATTAATAATAATCACCCCCCGCCGAGCGCTTTCATGTGGCGGCGGCGATGGACGGAGGAGATGCGCCCTCCGCCGCCCGGAGAGCCAGCTCCGGCCCCGCGGGCCCGGCTGCCGCCGCCGCGGGCTGTCGGCGGAGCGGTGAGGTTGTCCTTAGCCCGGAACCTCTGGTTGAGGCGTTTGAGTCGGTTTTGGGAGAGTGGCGGAGGGGCGACTGCACCTGTGAGCTGGCAGTGGGTGTCCTGCCGGTGGAGGGGAGGGTGCTTGCTAGGGAAGGGGACTCTCCTCTAAGGGGTCTCCCGAGGTCTGTTTTTTCAATATGTGTATACACCTATACAGGTATATTTTTATAGATGTGCATACGATGTCTGTATAGTTTATTCAGAAAGACAGCCAGCCCCGCTCATCGGAGAACGCGCCGTCCGGGACTCCCTGTCTCCCGCAGCCCCGGGCGGGGAGGCAGCGGAGATGCGCTGCCCCCTCCAGGACCCAGCCCGTGGTTCCTGGCGTTACCCCTCTTCAGCCCGGCATTTTTATCATTATTCTTACTGTAATTCAATTTTGTGGGAAGCTCTAAAGTCGTCCTCCACCTGCCCGCTTTTACCGAGCCTCTGGAGCCCGCCTTGAGACATGGACACCAGCAATCCCACAAAAGTCCCCCTCGCTGCCGGGCGCCGGAGCAGCAGGGTTACCCTCTGTCTTTTCCCTTGGGACCGGGCGAGCCAGGTTAGTAGAGGGGCGAATCGGTCCGGAGCGCGCGTCGGAGACCCATGGAGGTTTGGGTGAGTACACAGACGCCCCTGCGATGCTCATCTGCTGGTCTCCTCCTCCTCTGCTCTTCTTCTCTGCCGGAGAATCCCTCCTTGTTCCCCTTTGCGGTACTCCCGGACAAGTACCGTTTCCCCAAGCCCCGCCTCTCCCTCCCGCTGTGGAGAGAGGGCACCGGTCGCTGCCCGGCGGGAGTGTCCGGCGGCACCGGGGAGCAGCCGGGAGCCGAGCTGGCCTCCCCGCCACGGAGCGGTCTCGCTCCCTTTCCTGGAGTGGCAGTGGGGACCTTTGAGGTCAGGGCCTGTTCTTCAAAGAACAATTGAAAAAAAAAAAGAAAGAAAAAGAAGAAAGATAGGAAATATAAGGGAATAATTCCACTTCCAACGGCTCCAGAAAGATGCAAACAGCCGGAGCTCTGAAATGGACTCTGGAAAAGTGGGAATATATTGCCACACATTCGGCTTTCTCTCTTACTTCGGCGGAGACCGAGGGCAGTGTAGAGAATTGTAAGCCGGGTGACAGAGTGTTTATCACTTGTTGCACAGAAGTGACGCTAACAAATATGACTTTTATGCTCTGCATGTTCTGCTTGTTCCTGTACAGGAAATAAGAGTTTGGCCGATAGTTCTTGTGCATTCATAAACCGTCAGCTCTGTTTGATTGGCAGACTCAGAAATATATGTGTGCTTTCCGGAATAAAGAGAAAAAATGTGATTGCTTCTATACATCATGTATACAATATGCATATCTATAAAAGATTTGCTTGTGTCCCGTGCCTGTATTTTATAAAGCGTCCCTACAGTGTGATCCTGCAACTTATGTAATATTTTCTGCTTTCCACTTATAAATAATTTAATAAAGTCACCAGGATTAAATTTGCTCCTGCTTCCCTCCCCCTCCATATTTCTTTAGTATAGCGTATAACTGTTTGGTATGCAATGATGCTGAACTGTGCTTGCGAAAATCCGGTATACTCAGATGTATTCCTGAAACATAGAATCAGGAAGAGTATAATTCTATACCTGCAAATACAACACATGTACATGCATGTCAGTGTTTATTGGGGATTTTTTAAATCTCGTAGTTATGTTTACACACTTTTTGCACTGCAATAGTGTCATTACTAATATTTCGTGCTTCCTGTTCCTAGTGCTTAATATGATGATGAGAATAAAAAGGGCCATCCATCAGGGTAGGAGAAAAGCACGCAGTGACGGTATTTTTGTAATTTAATGTTACAAAGACATCCTTGGCCCCTGCCCTTACGCCTTTCGGAGTCACCTGCCTGGAGGTAGCGGGGGCGGAGGGGTCCCCTTGTGCCGAGGGCTTTGCCATCACCCCGGGCTGCCCCCGCGCCGGGCAGGGGCCGTGCCGCTGTTCCTGGGCCGTCTCCGGCGGGGTTCGGCGTGGCCGTAGCGAAGCGAAACCACTCTTTCTCCCACTGCCTTCTCTTCCACGGCCATCTCTTTGCGGAGCGATAAATATTTATTTTTTGCAGGCGAGGGAATGGAGAGGCTTTCCCCGGGCAGGTCCTGATGCCTCCCGTGGGTTAGGAGGGAGAAAAAACACGTTTTCGATAGGGTTGACTTTGAGACCA
The DNA here is from genome assembly GCA_013397755.1 of Cnemophilus loriae. Classification (NCBI taxonomy): domain Eukaryota; kingdom Metazoa; phylum Chordata; class Aves; order Passeriformes; family Corvidae; genus Cnemophilus; species Cnemophilus loriae. The sequence goes on along the minus strand of VZTF01003688.1, from coordinate 739,225 downwards.
GGTTTAGGCTACAGATGGTGGGGCCCGTTATTTTTTTCCCTCTTTGGCTCTGCTTCTTTCCCAGGTACATGTTTTTCTCCGAGGCGTCGGAGACTTCCAGGTGCAGTGCAGCTCCGCGAGGTGCGGGACGGCGGCGGCCTGTGGCCCCGGCCCCGCTGCCCGTGGGGTCTCTTCAGCTGGACAGTCCTGGCTTCCAGTTCGTGCCCACCGCTGGCCTGGGGTGCCCGCCGGCCACATGGCGTGGAATGCCCGTGGGATATCCCCCCATCACCATTTCCGACGGCTCCTGAGCCTCTGTCAGGGTTCGCTCGACAGCCGGCTGCCAAGCAGAGGGCAGGGGGAAGCGGGGAACTGGGGCCGGGCTCCGTAGGGAATGAGCAGACGGAGGGCGATATTTGGGGCCCAAAACGCGTGTGAGTGGGACAAGAGCCTCCAGTGAGTCACGGTGCTGGCGGGCCGGCCGCTCCCGCCGCTGCCCGGCCGCCTCCCGCAGGGAGAGGAACGGCTTCCTGCAATGTGAATGCAATTACCCTGCTGGTGTTTGATGTCTCCCCTCGCTCTCCCTTCACTGCCTCGATGTGTCATAAAATAGAAGCGAAATGAAAGGCAGGCTTTATCGCTCGCACCTCTAACCTCTGTTCCTCTTTGCTTTTAAGGGCTGCGATTTTTGGAGCCCGGATCTTTGCTGGGGATTGCTGACCTCCTGCTCTGCGGGCAGAGGTGGCTTTGGGCAGGGGCATCATGCTCCCTTCTCTGCGTCAAAAAAAAGCGGTGCTGAACAGATTGCTCAGTTCCTGACACCTTCCTAAGAGATCAGACGGCATCGCTGGGGGTAAGGGAATTCTTGGCCAATATCTGCCTCTGGTTGATGTTTCTATATGTATATGTATTATATTATATATATTTATAATTTATAAGTATACACATAAACACACGTGTATATATATATATATATATATACACACACGTATACATATATATATGTGTGTGTGTGCGTGTGTGTGTGTGTACTTAAAAGTACTGTTTCAGCCGTGTTCTGTTTAGGTGTTTAGGTATAAAAATACAACAAATAAAGACTGTATTAGCATATTCAGTAAATAGTCATGAGCCACCAAAAGGCAAAAACAGTTCCTAGAAAGCAGTGTTGCTTTTTCGTGTCCAAAACCCCTTCAGAGGAGCGGAGGTGGTGGCATGATTTGGATACCTACTTAAAAGCAATAATAAAACAAGAAAACAACAAAATAAAAAACAAGCAACTCCCATAAAATAAAGATCAAGTAGAAGATGACTGCACCCCCTCTAAACCTCTGTGTAACACCCTCCTCTCCTGCTCCTTTTTTGGGGAGGCGGGAGTCCGCTCCTTTTCCCGGGGAGCCACCCAAACTCTCCCACCCGGGCATCTGTCATCCCTGTAGGGTTCGCCAGGTCCCTGCTCCGGCTCTGCCATCCTCAAAAAGTGCCGAGTGCGAAGCAGGACCCAGGGGTGGAGGTTTATGGCCCGCTGAGGCTCGCAGGGACAAGCAGAGGAGACTTTTCAGAGGAGTGTCCCTGCCAGCCCACCCGCCTGCATGGAGGTCCCATGCGCATCTCGCGGGGATACCTCATTTTGGGTGGCCTCTGCGGTAGGGAACACGAAACGGACAAGAACACGGCACTGGAAAACTTCTTCTTGCAGGTAGAAAACCCTAAAGCCCCTCAAATGTGAGTTAAATAGCACTTAAGTGCAGCAACACTTCGTGGATTCCTTCCTGAATTTGCAGTAAATTTTAACGGGTCCCTGAAGATGGGGAAACGGATAATATTTTTCTTTCCAGTGTACTATCTTTATAAACCAAATCCAGCTGAATTCTTTACCATCAGTGATACTGGAAGAGAACTTTTCCCCCTTCAAGGACGCTGCTCAACCCATGCTGCGTCCCATGAATGTGTTCATTATTCACAGATAGTCACTAAGTGCTTCGGATGGAAACTTCCAGCCTGTGGCATGTCCTGGCTGTCCGCGATGCCTATTTATTGCTCGTTAGAGATGCCATGCAACTCGCAGCATGAATAGCATCACTTAAGAGCTGGCTTCTTGCTAAGTGAGGGCTGTTTTAACCCACGGTAAATTATCGAACTGGAGAACGTCCTCGGGTACCTGAATATACTAAGAAAACAGTTCAAGAATGATTTTGGGGAATATCTATTCCCTCGTGTTAAAACTCCAGGGCCCTTTCAGAAATATTTAATTGTTTGACTGGAAATGGGGAGAGACGGAGAAAATAAACCATCAGTGAATTATATCTCTTAAAATAAAAAAGTAGTCCCTGCAGAAAGTAAGATAGCAATTACAATACAATTGAGTTTTAAAGTGACTTTTCTAGAAAGGTCTTTGGCATTGATTTCCTTATACAATCATAACCTTTTTTTTTTATTTTTTAAATTTTTTTTATATGTACAGTGAGAAAATGCATGGTTTTATTGGTACTGGTTAGGGTCAGCCACAGGAGAATTATGGAGGTCATGTGAAATAGGTGCCAATAAAGCTTTTATTATTGTTATACAGACAAAAGAGCATTATGAAAAGAGATCCTTACCAGACCTAACCATGGATATTTTGTTCTGTTAACAATCACGTTGGGAAATACAGAGACACTGTAAAAAAAAAAAAAAAAGCCCTGACTTTTCAAAGCTTTTCAGAACATTAACCTATTATCAAGTAAGATTTTTGGGATTATTTTCCCCCAGAAAATTAATGTTTCCTGAAATGAAGCACTGCACACAACTCCTTATTTTAGCTAAATCAAAAGATCTAGGGAACTGAAAAATAAACCATGCACAGTCACAAGAGAATATAACTCTCAATTTTGAAATTACATTTAACATTTGATTTTTATGTAATGCAACATAAGAAAAAAAATCAAATTATTTTTTGATTAACAAGGTAGTCTTTAGTTTGTTTGTATGTGTCTACGGTTTGGATCTGAAGATTTTCTGCCAAAACTTGAAGCTGAGGATTCTGAAGTAAAAGTCAAAATGCTGTTCCCCTTCCTTCATCCAGTCTTGAATGATTTTAGCAGAGCATTAAATGCTGTCAGGGACAGTAATGAACGTCCACATGTGTTGATAGATTGGATTCTTAGATCAAACTTCAAAAACTGTTGGAGCTTAGCAAATTTCGTAAAAACTCATACCTTCTTAAATCTGATTGACACAGAGTTTTAGATTAATTCCAGGACAGAGCCAATTTCAATCAAAGAAAGTATTAAGAACCTACAGTACAAAACATCCTTTGTACTTTTGCAGTTGTGTAAAAGGAAAAATGATACATGGATCAAAGTTAGCTCCCAAATATTATTAACATTAGAATAAAAATCATAATAGCTTTTCCACTTTGATAGTAAAATATTTGAAACTGTGTAAATACTGCAGGAATATTCTAATGTTCAAGAAAACTTCTGAAAATTACATGAAACTTTATTATATTAAAAAATCACATATATTTATGATTTATATTAATAAGAAGCAAGTGTGCTCTGCATAGATAGAAAACAGAAAGCATCTCCTTTCCACTGACTTTTGAGTCATTTGTCATAAAAGAGGACAACTATTCAACCTTTAAAACTGCCATTAGATCAAGGAAAGTGTTTCCCGTTGTCATGTGAAAATTATGCTTCTCTAAATAATATTTGAGTAAAGCATACATGTTCCCTCTCCAAACAAAAAGTCTTTCACCAATGACATATATGCAAATGTAAACCCATAAATTTTCGAGTAAGTCCAGAAATAATCTTTATAGAGATCCATGAGTAGTTAGGGTGAGTCATCAAAATCTAGGGATGAATGTAATATTTAAATGGTTCTGTAATAGATTATAAATGGTTTTGCAATGCTCCAGCATATGTGGAGATACATATCTGGAGATAGATACAGTTACATACATATGAATATGTTTATTAGGGTATAAAAAAATTACATTTTCGTGCAGCATGAAAGTAGTGCTGAAATGCCTTTAGAAAAGACTGGACCTAGTCAAAATTAATATTGTAATGAACTCAGGTCCTAATGTAAATCCGTGGAAACCCCAAATGCATTCACTTTCTTGTTCTGAATTATTTTGTTATCAGTTCTGATTAGTCCTAGAAAACCCTGAAGCAGTAGGAAGGCTGGGTCAAGCACTGAGTGAACTCAGTGGTGAAGCTCTGCTTGCTTTCTCTCGTCCAGCAGCACTGGGAAGAGCTATCTTCCCCAGGATCTCGGTGGGGCTCGGCAGGAAACCCAACCGTATCAGCTCCTTCTCATGAGATTCCCCTTTGACTTCCCAAACTCCTTGAGTTGTGTTAGGATGGTGAGAGCCAGTTCCCACAGTAATTCATTATGAAACCTGAGCACCGCAGCTCACATTCTGCCCTTGCCAGGACGTGAGAAGTCAACCCAGAAATTTACACAAGCCTCTGGCTATGAATAATAAAATCTACACTGCAGTTAACTGAAATTGGAGCAGTAAGTGGACTTGCTGAAGGAAAATTTCCATATTACACTTTGTAAATGCATGTCTTGCCCAGAGGAAGCTAAATTCTTGATTTAAATGAAGACAGTACTGGAGAAGTGGGTGAAGAGAGCTGAAGGTGCAGCTTAGTTTTCCGCTATCCTGACTAAGTGGGAAGAGGTGCCAATGCCCCTTTTATGTCCCTCTGTCATGCAAAATTCTCCTCCCACATCTGCGGAGGGGAATAAGCAAACTAAGTGGAGACTTCTATGTTTAACCTATTCATCCTATTCTCCTCTTAAAAATAGAGCATATTTAGCCACCATTTGCCACACGTTCAGGGGGTGACCATCGTATAGGAAAAGTCAGGTGAATCACTTCACATGGCACCTTCTAACTCTGTCTTGGGGAAAATTTCTTGGTACTCCATGACAAAACCATGGTGCAGAGAGATGAAGAGAGATGACTGCAGAGAAGATCAGTCAACTGAATTTCATGAGGGGAAGGCACTCGGCTGGAGGTGGGACTGCTCTCTTTAGCAAGCACATTGGGGTGGTGTGGCCTCTCCACTCCAGGTCACAGATGACTTAGTCTTGCCTTGTCCTGCTCAAATGCTTCGTATGGTTTGGCTTTCTTGTCTGAGTGTGCATGGACAAGTTAGAAAGGATTGTGGTACAGGCTCGGGCATATGTCTGTTCACAGTCTTCACTGTAAACTTACTACCTGGAGGTTTTTGGCCTATTGGTCCCCTTTCAGTCCATGTCAGGGCACTTAGAGGGTAATAAAGGCCATAGACTGCTCCTGGTGTATATCAGACTATCCTGTTTTGGAGGGGAAGAACCAAGCCATGTCACACCATTTGCACTTAGGACTTGAGGATGCAGCCAGCAGGGGTCCAACCTGAAGACCCCAAATCCCTGTTGTGCACCTGGCAAGGGACCACAGTTTCCTTGGATAGTGGGAAGAAGAGGTGCCCTGTCATCACGGTGTGCAGTTGTGATAGTTTGTGTAGGTGATATGTATTTTGCAAAGGAAAGCACCTCTCGCCTGCACTTCCTCCTCTCCCCTGCCAGCATCCTTGCAAGAGTCTGGCAAACACCAGCCCTTTAGCAGTATTTATAGCTATATCTCTATCTGATGAGCCACTCTAAAAGTAGGTTAACTCAAAACATACCACTTTGCTGCTTGGAAATACAGATGTGAAGGGATATCTGGTTCTAATATACAGATCACCTTATGGTGTGGCAGGTTTCAGTTTCCACAATAGAGAGTGCATTTGTGCTAGGAGTGATTTAAGCCATTTGGGACCTTCAAAAGCAGAAACCCTTCATGAACCTTATTGGAAATGACTACGCTTGGTGAAAAAAAAAAGAAGAGAAACTAGAGGGGTGATCCAAGATCACATACATCTAAAGAGTGGAAAGGAAACCTTTTCAAATGTTGCTTTCTCACAGAAAATGCCTAAGATAAGTGTTGAGAAGTATCTCCATTCCTTTGTTGAGCTATGAAGTCCTGTTAATGCTAATGGAACTAGCATCTCATTGCAAAAGGCCACCAGATTTAGTAAAGAACAATCAGTTTATTAAATATTAGCGCTATCAATCATCATATTTTCTACTGCATTTTTCATTTTGAATTTCCCCCCTTGCTGAGGAAGGCAATGAGGGGGACAGCAAAGCAGGTTTTTCCATTCAGATACGCCTGGTGGATTTGAGCTCTGATATTTCTCTTTCCCTCGGTACACGGAAATCCCTTAGGAAGAGCAAAATATCAGCATAAAGATCATCTGTACAGATTAGAAAGAAGGATTTTGCCCTTGGGTCCAAAAGCTGGAATGTTTTCTGCAGATCATGGACTCCATAAAACGTATGTACTTAATAAATAAGCAAACAAGCTTGTGCTTAAGTGAGGCTTCCATGCAGTAAAGGGGAACAACATTTGACAAGTTGGGGTCGAAGGGTTGATACTTACATCTCTTGTATCCCAGAGCCACTTTTTTCAAATATCTACTTTTCGGGTTCACAGCAACTGTGCTTTTGAGGTGCACAAGAGGAACTTTTCAGAAGCTTATACCAGGTGATCTGAAATGGTGCTTCCTCGCACATCTGAATGACCCCATGCAGAAAACCTCTGGAATACGTCTGCCTTGTCAAAGGGGGAAACCAGATGAGCTGAGAAGTCTTTCCCTCATTCCCATCTACCTTCTCACTGCCTGCACAGGTCAGCAGGGAAAACAGAAGAGGGGAAGCAGCTGGAACGACGCCAGCACTTGGGGCTTTTGGCAGCCCTCTGCAGCAGGAGTTTGGGGTCTCCCTCTTCTGTGGAGCTGTCAGCAGGTAAAACACTGTGCCGTGTTTCTCAGAGCTGCTGAAACATGATGTGCTCTGTCTCCACCTTTGGCTGAGCTCGCCTGACCCTGCCTTGCTCCTTGCTTAGGGTGAGGCAGATTCAATCTCCTTGGCAGCCCCGACGGGTCACCCAGGCTTGGTCAGGCCTGAGGAGCTGTCCTCTTACATTTAGCAAGAGGGAAAAACGCTCACCAGCTGCTTGCAATTGCTAAGACACTAAGCACGGATTTTGCTTTCACAACTGAGAGTTTGACAGTCGTGATAGTCAGACTCAGCGAGATCTTACTGGTACCTTTTGGCTGAACACCTCCAGGTCTCCACACCAAGTCTCCACAGGGCTCGCCGGGATGGAGGACGCGTGTGTGAAACAAGGTGGCTCTCCACAGCAGCAAGCACATCACTCCAGTGCCCCGTGGTCCCCACTTGGGGCATGAGCCAGACAGAAGTCACATGTCAAGTCTGATAGATTTATCTCGACTTTTACTGTGCAGAGAGGCAAGAGGGACACCTGTAGAGGTTCATCCCTCTCCCCTCTCTGTGCATCACTACTTGGCAGAGATGATCGCTATTGCAAGTGCTGCCAAAACTGCTGTAGAGGACATTGACGTTAAACCAAACACCTAACTTCTAGCTGTTTGATGCAGGTTGAAAAGAAGCCTACCTTTATTTCTTCATTTTCTGGCTGCTTTTATCTTGTTTGGCTGGAATAACCCTTTCCCCTTCCTCCATTTTTTGCATTTTAGTGTGAAAAACAGCAGAAGCAGACCAAGGACCTGACTCATCACTGCATCTTTAGCTTACCCTTAAAAATGTATGCACATAGCCTCAAAACTATGTCAGCACAAAGCTGCATGGCAGCCATTCCCTTGCATAAAACGCAAGTTTTGTGTGATTTTGGCCAAATTATTCAATGGTACAGTGAAGTTAAAGTAAAGTTCAGCTGAGGATAAAAACCACAGCAGATTAAATTTGCTTAGATTTGTTGTTCTTTTAGTCCACAGGGATAAAAAACAATTGATTCATCTGGAACTCTTCATTGACACCATAATTTAAATTGTTTTATTAAGCGCAACAACTATGCTATTCTGAGTTAACTACATTTGGTTATGTGTTCAATTCAGAAAAAAATAGTGTGACAATGAAATATTTCCTTGGACTTCTTTTCTGTTGATCCAGGAAGATTTGTGGGCACCCACCTCTGAGATCAACAGAGAATTAAAAAGAGACTATGATTCAGAGTCAAAAAGAGCGAGTGTCTTTTTGCCTGATGCTGGGTTGTTTCTTTCTATCTCATGCTGAAATTCCAAGTGTTCCTATACACAGATTTTCCCTTTTCATATATCTACTAATGCCAGTTTAAAAACAAAACAAAAAAAAAACCCAACCCAAACCCGCTGAGATCTGACTCAAAGAAAAGATACCTTAGCCTTATGAGGTACAAATTAAAGTGCAGGTTGTCCTTGAGAAATCTGAGTCTGAGGAACCTGAACTACTTCCCATAAGGACCAAATCTAATGATGGATGGGAAGGATTAACGAGGATTTTAGCAGTGCTTGCATCTTGGTGATTCTAAGTAACACTCAGTATTTGGAGAGCTATGGGAACCTTTCTGACACCTAACAAGGACTTATAGATTAAGTTTAAATTTAAATTCAGATTAATATTCGAGATTAATTTGCTACTACCAATTTTGCAAACACTAGTAAATGCCAATGATTGTATCTGTACCTAATCAGATATTAATCAGGATATGTAGAGGCAGATTATTTAAAGTTCTACCACAATCAGCATGATTGAGGAAAGAATCATAAAAATCTTAAGGTTGTCTTTCACAGAGTCTGAATCTGGGGAAATTCTTATCTGGTATGTAAGTTTATACGTCTTCCATTTAACAAGAGTAGTTTGGATCTGGATGAAATCTGAGGAAAGAAATTATAAAATTGTGCCTTTCCTCCAGCTGGAATCTTCTGGATCTGACCTATTTCAAGGTAGCGATTTTGACCATAGGCCGCATGTTCTTTGTTTTGGACTTATTTGTATTCTGCAGTCTTATCTGATGTTTCTTCCATGTGCACATTCAGCCAGAATTCCTTGGTATGAAACAGTACACTCGTGAGGCAATGCATGGGAAAGCATTTTTGCTAGCGGGAATCAGCATTTTGCATGTTTTCCTTGTGTAAATTAAGTCACTAAGAAAAGTGTCTGGTGACTCTGCACTAATTTTAAAAGAATATAAAATATTTCTCTCTCCCCTGCTTTAGTTTCCTCTTTTAATCTCCTTTCAAAATGTGTGCCTGTATTTACCTGAAGCTGCAATTGATGTAAGCAAAACATAAGTGAAAATAAGATGACACAGAGGAATATCTTTGCCAACCCTCGACTGCCGACATGACATGAAGATACCTTTTAATTGCTTAAACACCAGGGCAGGACTTGGTGTAACCGAAGACAAAATGGTCCTTTTCACAGTGCACCTCGAGGCTACATCACTCCCCTGGCCAAGCACAGACCTCTGCAAAATGCTCTCAACACAGGCTGATGGGTGTGTTTTTCTCATTTCTCACTAAAAGCTGATTTGAAGTGAAGCACAGGTGAGATCCGTGGCATAAAACAGCTCCAAAACTGTTCTGGTGCTGCAGAACCCCTTGGGTTGCTTGCAGATGTTGTGGGAGCATAGTGCAGGTAACCCATCTCAGACAAAAACCACTGCCGAAGTCCAGGTGGATTTAGATTTTCTTGTAGCGGTTCTGTATTGCACAATCCAAATGTACAGTAAACTTAGATCTGTACTTCTGCCAAGTTGCAATTTATAAATAAAAGGCTTCAGAGCAAGCCAATTTTCCTACTTAGTTTTAATAGTTAATACTCCGAAAACCTCAAGGCTAATTAAACTGTTCATTGTCCTGCTGCATTTAATTATTCAGATATTGATCTAACATCTTAACACACGAGACAAAGTAGTGACACATTTTATATTTGGAAATGGAAAAAATAGGAAGCAGACCTGCTTTGAAAATGATTTAGCAGTTAATAACTGAGCTCAAAGAGCAGTTTCCAAGTGTTGGTTTTTTTCATGAGCCACATAGACTTTTTGTCTACTTTAAGAAAAAGAAAAAAAGAAGAAAAAAAGGGCAAAAAAATTAAAAAGAATCCTAACAGCAAGAATCCCAAACAAACAAGCAAAACCCTACAGAATTACCAATAAAGCCTGCCTCAAATTTCACGTCTAGCTGAAAAAATATCCTACACAGTAAATTGCCAAATCCATATGTCTCTACAAAGATGGAGACAAGTCATTTGTAAAGTAAGAACAGCACAGGGCAATCCCGTGTTCATGTGTTCATTTCTGATCCTACCTAAGACAACCTCTGACCTTGGACTAACAAATATTTAGCTTGCCTTGTTCCTCCACTGCCTGAAAACTGAGCCTCATATGTTTTCCTCTTTTACTGTTGTCTTAATTTAGGTCCCCATCTTTCTGATATGCGACTTGGTCTTGCTGGGTACTTAGCCTTGGGACTGAAATAGAACCCCACACAATACAGAAAAAGCTGCTCTATAAAGACGACCTCGTCAAGGTCCCTTTTTTTGAAAGATAAGTTTGTGTTCATTCTTGAGTTTTTCCTTTTTCTTTTTTTTTTTCCCCCCCCATTTTAATGCCTTGGAAACATCATCTCATTCCTAGGAAGATTTCTCATGACTTTTTTGGAAAAGTAATTTTCTCCATCCCAACCAGAATCTGTGAAGCTTTTGCAGAATGAGAAACACAGATGTTTTGGGTCCACCAGCATCACTTCCACTTTTATTGTTACATAAAACAGAAAAAGAGAACCTGGGTTATTATAGTGGACATAATCTATAATTGAGTCATTTACAGCTAACCTAGACACCCTAATGTGCACAGAAATGATGAATATAGCACACAGTCTGTCTCACCCACAGGACATATTTTTCAGAGGCACTGTGCCCTAATAGTGCCTAACATCCTCCGCTGACTGTGAGGACAGTTCCTGGTGACACGTCCAGAACATCCTTAGGTTGTTTAAAGGAGGCTGCTTAGTGTGTTTTGATATTCCCAAAGTCATCCAAGACACTTAGGACTTCAATTATGACCCAGGACTTTTGGGACACTCACGTGGTCCTGGAGCAGGACCTTGTAATGCTACATGGCTCGAGTGATATCAGACATATTGCTCTGGCAACTGGTTCTCACTTGCAAAGACCGTGAGACAAATGGCATCATTAATGTCTAATTTTGTGGGTTTCTTGTGTTGTTTTGTTTTTTTTTTCCCCAGAGGACACACTAAAAAAGCAAAGTGATTTGCCAAATCATAGGCAACTATTCCCACTGGATTTGATTCTGCCTGCTGGATGTAAGCCCTATGGTCAGAAGATCCCTTGGAGGAGACCTTGTTCTCCTGCTATGGACCAAGAAAAAGACAACTATCATAGAGCAATTCAGCTGCATTAGCTGTCCCTCCAGTGACACTTAGGCCACCTTCAACTTGCTTCTGCGGCACAAGTAAAAAAGATAATGAAATTAGCAGAAGACCATGAGGTGCTCTTGATACCTCTGAGATGGAGATTTCACTGCAAGAGTAATGCAGACTGCTGACCCAGCTCTGGGGACCTCTTCTTGCAAGGCAGCACAGACCAGACACTGATGGGAGGGGCAAAGCCAAAGCTGCTACAGTGAGGGAGAACAGGAGAGAGCAACAGACTGGAGGAAAGGTTTTCCATGCCTTAATCCGTGCCAAGGTTGCGCTTCCACTCAAGATTTTGATCCTACAAGCTGTGAAGGTCCTATGGCTAGTCATTAGATAGTTCTGGAATAATATTTTTGTCGGGAAGGAGTAAATTTAAATTTTTAAAAAGCAACACGCATTTCAGTACAATGGCTCAACAGGGGGTTGACTTAAAGCTTGACAAATGGGAGACATTGCTTTGTTCTAAAATGCAGCGTGCTCTGCCTTGCACCAGGAGGAAATGTGGCTTTTCCCTTAATTTGATCTAGCACAGGTTATAGGTAGAATATACACACAGGAACAGCATATGGCATCTGGTCATCATTGCACAATTCACTGACTGGTAACTCCCGTGTTGCCTCTCCAACTCACAGTAACTGACACCAGATAGTACAGTTGGGATCAATCCAAGCCTTATGAAGTGTTCCAAAAACTCGGAGCTAATTACTAGGCTTGAGATTCCCAGATTGGCATATGGTGTTAAAAAATGTTGTGCAATTGAAGCGAAAGTATAAATTTTGCAAGAGCTGTATTTTGCCAGAAAACTTGCTTTCCCCTCCGATTATTTATTTCTAGTTGCGGAGAAGTGTCTTACATATATCAGTGAGTTTATTTTTGGATCTGCTAGTCCAGTTCCTGGTGCTCTTTAAAAAATTACCTTATAAAAACCATCAGAAAAAAAATCTGGTTTCCAGTCTGGCAAAGACAGTAGAATTGACTGTCATAAACTACAGCAGATCACTTTGCAGTCACATTAAAATCAAGTTTAACAACATTAAAGCTTGTATGTAGTGGGAAATTCCACTTTAAATTCCTTCACCGTCTGTTGCTTAAAAGTCAGCCATGAGTATTTCCCTTCCATTTCTCCTTTCCTTAGAATGGCTGATGCACAGACACAAGTTTTTAAAGGCTATACCCAGCGTGGGGTGTTGGAGGAGAGCAGAAAGACCTTGGCTGCCCTGGAGTGGGAGAGTGGGATCTGCTGATAGGTATCAGGGACTGGAATGTCACTCACCAGAAACTGTTTTATCACAGTGAGATTATTCAAGAACTAAGTTGGTTGTTAAGCCTTTTCTCAATGAATCTCCCCTGCTTAGATCTTGGAATTATTGGTGGAATAATCTGCTGGAGTTACAGAAATTTAGGTGAACCATCTATTATTTCTTTATTTGTTTCATAGTATATCTCTTTGCTGCAGCTGTCCGAGCCCTTCCTTCTGCCATCTAAACAGCACCATCTTCAGGCACATTTAAAACTTATCCATTACCTAGCGGTGACCTAGCTGTTCCTTGTACTGCGAATGCTCTTTTTTCTGGTGCTAAAATTGCAGGTCTTCTCCTTCTGGCTTTTCCCTGAGCACTGCCTTTAAGTCTTGACACTTGTCAAAATTATTCTATCACTCCAAGATGAGACTACCAACCCCCTTCCAGCTGCACCCCCTTTGTCAGTTTGATTGAATTTTTTTCTCAGATGGACACTTAAATTTTCTTTAAAGAGTTTCACTATTATACCTGTTTCATACTGTTTATTTCTATAATTTATTATGATTTTTTTCCCCTGATCTGCTCCGTGGAAAGATCAACTCTATTTTCATTGGTGTGTTCAAACAATATATTTCCAGCTTCTGTTTCTACCCTTGAAAGAGACAAAGATGTTTCTAGATCAACTCTATTTTGTTATCTACTTGTCTCGAACATATATTTTTAACACAAGTAAAATCCAGTTAAGTCAAAAGAAATACATGAGTTATTAGGCTCTAGCAATTATGTTTGTTTCATATACAAACAAAACAAGTCTTGGCTTGGTGAGTATTAAAATCACAGGAACATGCAACGAGAGATACTCAGTACATTTATAATGTCATCATAACCACCTACTGTTATTTCCCCCAACCAAATGTCATTTACATGGTTTGCTATTCCTCGATTTTTTTTTTTTTAATAGTCCAAAGGCAAATAAACAGAAAAAAAAATCTACACAGCAGATCTGGGTTCAGTCACTGTGCAGTTTTCTGGAGCTGTTGGAAGATGAAGCCGAGACAGGCAGAGCCTCATCCCCTCCATCCCACCGCCCACCCTTGGTCTCTGTGCAAGGGGGATTGTAAAACTGCTTACGTAGTTCTTTATGGCAACGCTCGGCCTCTAAGAAACACAGTAACTGCTTCTGCCCTTTGCTTGAGACTTAATAAATGACGGGAGATGCAGTTCCTCCTTCCTGCTCTCCCCTTGCGAAGAGGAGGACAGTGCTTAACTCCAAGGTTCCCACCCAGCATTGCCTCCACTGAGCTTCCCCCGACTCCGCGGGATCTCTCCAACTGTGGGTCCTGTGTCTTGCAGCACTGATAGGAAAGCACGGGTTCTCCTGCCTTTCCTTCATTAGACAGACCAACAACGTGGTGACCCTTGAGGTTTTCGTCGGTCTTTATTCAGGAAAGAAAAATTCTTCGGTACTAAAACTGCTGAATTTGCCAATTTTCAGTCTTACTGCGAGAGATAATTTTGTCCAAGATTTCAGGGGGTAATTACGGTTAACCTCTGCACGGCGTCTGCAGGAAGTGCTGCAGCAGGCAGCACTTGCCAGGTTTCAGGGCGTTACCAAATGAGAGCAGAGAGCAGATGCGCCAGGGGCCTGTCCCGGTGTCCCGGCGTGCCGGACGGGGCCCCCGGCGAGTGTTATCGGCGGTGTGTGTGTGATCCAGACATGCAGTCTTCAGACACTGCATTTCTCTCGAGAAACAAGGGGTATTCCTCACCCTTGCTCGGCCTCCTCCTGCCCGCAGAGCCACCCCCGGAGCCGAGAGCCGGGACAGGGCTCACGGGGCTCGGGCGGGGGGCACCGCTTTTCCCCGCGGAAGCGGGAGGGAGATGGGAAAGAGCAGGGTAAACCATCCCCTGGAAGGCAGGGTACCGCCGTGTCTCGTCCCCTTGGCCCGGGGGCGAGGCTGGGGGGAAAGGGCTGTGCAAAGGGATGAAACTTGCCGTCAAAGAAGGGCGGCAAGGTTGTGCCCCACCCTGGACAGGAACTAGGCTGTTCATAATAAAGAGGCTTTTCGATGTCTCACAGCCAATGACAAAATTCTTGTGTCCTAATTTTGGGCGGGAGATCGCCTTTGTGGGTTAATTTAAGGAGACGGAAGAAGCTGCGGTATCAGCCGCGAGGGAAGGGGAGGGGTGGAAAAGAACCGAGGCCAAGCTGAAGAGGTCGGCCGAGGGCAGGGAGACAACGCAGAGCCCCCCACGGCCCCACGGGCCCGGGCTGATGCTCAGCCCGTCTCCAAAGCCACGCGGGTCTGTCTCCTCGCCGTGGGTCCGGCCCGGTTCGGCAGCCACAGGTTCCGCAGCTCCTGCAGTCCCGTCCCCAGGCCTGGGGTCCGCTCAGAGGGGAGAGCAGGGATCCCCACGGCTGCATCCCGACGCGTCGTGTCCTTCTCCCACGAGGGGAGCTACCGTCCCCTGGGAGGGCAGGGCAGATCCCGAAGATCCCCCTGACAGGCCCCGGAGAGCCTTTTTTTCTTTCTCTTTCTTGTTTTCTTTCCTTTCTTTTCCTTCCTTTTCTTTATTTTAGTCCATTTCTTGGCATGGTTTTGTCTCTTTTTTAATCTGATTATTTTACTTTTTGGGGTAAACTCATATTTCAAGTTAATTTCGTTTTGCCAGACCGTCCCGGCCCGGGAGTCCAGGTTTCACGGTCTCCCTTAGGAAGGAGCGGGGAGGGGCTCGCACCTTTCCCGACGCCTTTGCGGAGCAGAGCCCGGGCCGCCACGTTGGAAAAACGCGACCAGCGCAGCCGGGTCCTCAGAAGAGAGGCAGGGAGGGCTGGAAGACAGGGGACTGAATTTCTGTCCACCCAAAGCAGCTTCTCCTCACAGCTGGGAGGTGAATTCGATCAGTCCTCAGCGCCCCTCGGCCAGCCGGGCACCCCCCGCCTCACCCCGGCCCCAGGGGCTCCCGTCCCGGCGGCCCCACAGCCCCGCCGGGGTGCGGTGCCCGAGCCGCGGGGCCGGCGTGAGGAGCGACCGAGCCCCGACCCGCGGGGGGCTTTTTATTCGATGGCTCTCCCTCGCCCCGTAATAAAATGATGATCTTTGCAGGAGAACACAGATGTGTTGTTCACAGTGGTGTTCACAGATGTGATACTCTGCAGGGTATCCTCACAGAGCCCTCCTGAGGGAGAATCTTCCCAATAACTTTTCTTCAGGAATCTGTCTCTTTCCCTCCTTTAGCTCTATCCCAAAGCACAGGGTTTGTTTTTTGTTTGGTTTTTTGGGGGTTTTTTTTGTTTCTTTTCTCACCTATTTTTTTCTTTCAAGTTATTTTTAGAGGTGTCTATGTCTTTATTGGCTGTTCAGAAAATTTCCACAGTATTCAGTTTTGTTCAAATAAAAATCTTTCAATTTTTTTTTTTTTTTTTTTTTTTTGCTAGCACTCCCTGGGACTGGACCAACCATGGATTAGTCTGAAATTAAATCACAAAAAATAGGTGGCTATCCAACATGAAAGATAAATTCCCAGCTACACAGGTGTCATGAAGGAAGGCCCTGCATCCAGGTGTTCTCTACTCTTCTCCAGGTTTGAATTTACGAAGGTGAAGGTATTTTAAAGCAAGTTTTGATCCTTCTCTAGTGTGCACATCCTCCGTCATTTCTCTGCTCTAGAGCCTTGCTCAGATCCAAGAAACTTCTACCTGCTTTTGTTGTTGTTGTTTCTGCTGCAAAAATCAATAGCAAAACAAGTATATTTCTCTGAGAAAAACCCCACAGAGGAGTGCCCTGCTCCCTGTGAGCCATGATACAGCGTCTGAGCCTGGTCACTGAATTCCCCATGAAATGCCAGTCACAGCTGACTTGCTGCACGCGGTTTGCAGCAGGTTTTCTGCTCTCACTTCTGTACCTACATCTTCTTTCTCTTTTCCTCCTCGAAGGGGCTCTACAGAGCCCTTTCTCCAGCTAAGCATATATATAACTACCCCACACTTTGGTTTTACCTGATTTACTTTGCTATCACTGCCCTTCATATCATTCCTCTGAATTTTTGTTTTCTTCATACCCAGAAGTGCTGGTGTCTGTGTCTGACCTCTGCTCTTTCACATAATATTGTTATATGGACAATATTTTTAAAAAGAGACAGGTTTAAATAAAATGTATAAAGGATAACCAGAATAAAACATACAGCAGATCCTTCCATTCTTGAAGGTGGGGTGTCTTTTGCCCTTTTTGGAGTCTTCTGAAGTCGGTAAGATATTATTCTGAGTTGGCTTTTATCAGGAATCTCAGAATAATATCAGTATATTGCTGACGGAATTTCCTGCTTCATAGAAAACAAGCACCTGACTATAATTTCTGCAGCAACGGAGATGCTAATCTGACTCTTCTGTGCCAAATCTAGAATATCATTATTGCCAAAGATTAACAGTGTTTGTGCTTGTGCAGCTTTGTGAGATACATACCAAAGGTCACTTTTCAGGTAGGCTGTAACCTCTGGTTGTTTCCTGGCAATGTGATAGGTTGTTAATGGACCTTAATACTGGGGAGATGCAAATCTGTTCATATGCTGAACATCTTGGACGTTTTGCCTTTCAGAGCTTTTCCAGTTCTATAAGATATTTAAGCCTCTGGAATCAATTTTGCTTGCTTGGGAACTCGTTAATATCACTGTGAAATCTTACCTACAAAGCTCTTCAGCACGAGGAAATGCTGGAGCTAACTTTGCAAATTTGTTCTTTACGATCATGTTTTGGGAAAGTCAGACCTACATGCAATTAGTATTAAGAACACACGAAATAATTTGAGAATACTGAACTCATTGCCCAGACTTTGGTACTCCAAAACACAAACCACATGTCTTCAGGATCTAGGTTTGAACATCAAGCTGAGTTAATTCAGATCTGATCCTATATACAGTTATGGATAATTTACAGGACCAGTTCCATGCCCCACTAGTAGAACTGTATGTTTGCGGTATCTGCATCATTTTGATGAAGAAAAGAAAATTAAGCGTAATGCAAAAACATTTGTATCACTCATCTGGATGAAAGTATCTATGTGATGTGTGTGGCAACATTATTTCTAGTCGTGAAATAATTTATCTGTCTTTTAAGAGACTTTCTCCCTCTTTTAAGAGATTTGACATGCAGATGCTAAGCAAAGTTGGCCACACACTTGCTCTTGAACAGTCCAAGTGCATCTCTCCTACCTTGGCCGTGTCACACCAGTCTTTGCTTGCCCGGGGGCTGCTGAATAATCCAAATTCCCAATATAGAGAAAACAAGGTGTCTCGGGCTGTGGTGTGATCACACTCACTAAGTCACTCTGGGGAATAGCTGCCCCAGATTTTCAGATTTTTGTAGGGATTCCATTTTTTCTTCATAACCATTGTTCACAGGAGCCACATCCTTTAGTGCTGCAACTCATTTCCAGAGCACTGGTTCCCTCCCTGCTCATCTTTCCAAGGTACGTGCCTCACAGCTCCCAGCCTAATGGCATTTTGACGTGCTGCTTGCAGAGCTGGGAAGCTTGACTGCCCTCATAATGATCAACAGGAAAGAGTCTACAGGATAACGGAAATCTGGAAAACATGAGGGGTGAAAGATGTGCCTTTGTTTAAACTGGAAAAAGAAAAGAAAAAAAAAGAGTAGGAAGACAGGGGACAACAGTATTCTAGATGTAAAATGTGGCTACAAATTCGCTCGTAATCTCTTTTTAGCAACTGAAGAAGAATGAGAAATCACTTAACTTTGCAGCAAAGAAAACCAGGATAAATATTAGAAACAGAGTCTGTTTCTTAAGAGGATATCCAAGAAAAGGGTTTAATAGGACTTGTGCTACAGAAATGCAGATCAGAAGAAATACCTATAAGAGATTATTTAAAGTGATTTACTTAACTTTAATGCAGGGGGTGGAATGATGGGAGAGTGGCCCGGATGACTGGATGACTTCTCGATTTCTCTTTCAGTGCTTCATTGCTACAAAGTGATCTCACCCCTGGAGGCAAGGCAGCTCTTCAGCTGGCTGACAGCTGATGCAGGATGGAGATTAAACTCAGCTGAAGATTGACTGTGGTGGTAGAAATTTGTTGATTCATGTGGAATTCAGGCTCTTAATTCACACCCAAACCACTGGCAGAGCCACTGCTGGCTTCAGTAGCTCTGTATCAAGTTCTTATCTGGCAGGCACTAGCATGTCCACTTTGCTGTGTTTTGAAGAAGTATCACAAGATTGGCCTCTTACCAAATCCATTCCATCTCTGTGAAATTTTATGGCTGTTTCAGCACGAGCTGTATGGCAGCCAGAGATCAGAGTAGCACAGAAGGTGATTAGGCTATTAGGATCACTAGGTTATTAAATATAAGTATTAAGTTTTTCATTCTCTCTTTTGCTGTTTCATTTGAATAATACCTGGGTTTTGGATATTGAAATTACTGCCTAAGAAATGGTCTCAGTGGAGCAAAAAGGATGCAAAATGGACCAACTAATAGGAAGGAGACCTGCATTTTTATTTCAATCATCGAGAAAATTACTGGGAGAAGGAAGCACTGTACTGTTTTTCTAAATTCTGGTTACAGAGGTCCTTTTCATGGAAACAGGTATGGGGGAGCAGCTTCACTTTTTGACTGCATTTATTTGTTTTATTATGCCCTGGAATAGATTAGGAGTGCTCATACAGGCAATTATGGCACCTCTGATGAGGCATGGCAATAAACAGGAGGGAGGTGGTAACTTTCCCTGTGCTCATATTTGTCTGCTGTGTAAGGGGGACAATGTACACAAAGCAGAAGGTGGTGGAATGGGTGGATGGTGAGGTAGAGAGAGGAAAAGAAAGTTAGGACTGTGGATGTAGTAAGGAGAGAAGAACAAAACAGTGGCAGGTTGAAGGAATCAAAGAAGCTTGGAGTCATTGTGGAAAATCACTACCATATTATCTTGTGGTGAGTAGAAAGTCGCTGAAGAGAACAAGGTGAGGGATGTAAGGATCTGAGTAAGAGAGGAAGCAGGCAGAGACATGGACCTGGCATGGCTGAAACTGGCACAGGAACATGGCAGGGTTTGCTCATAACAGCCCCTGGGCTTTCCTGCAAATGTTGCTCCAGGAGTCACAGCCCACGTCTGTGTGTGGATTTTTGGGCACTTCACAGCTAAGCTTTGGGGATGGAGGGTGGGGAAGGAGGATGCTTAATGGGGATTAGCAGGAAGAAGACAAGGGCCCGAGCTAACAAGTGACTCAGCTATGCAGGGCAGGGGAGCCCTGAGGACAGAGAGAACAGTGTCACAGGACCCTTGCTGCCCAGCTCAGCTCTTGCCACACATCTTCCCACCCTTTCCTTATAACACATCGGGCCAAGGAGCCTCAGTGCCATCTCCTCCTGCCTCCACCACTCACAACAGCAGAAACGAAGCCACCCTTGGCTGCTGCCGCTCTCCCTGGGAGGGGAGCAGAGTCAGTACTAGTTATTAATCCACCCTATGAATAAAGCATCGGGAGGAACCATCCCTGCCCTAGGGTGTCTCCGAGAAGCTGCAGTTCAGATGTGTACTGCACTGGGTATCCACCTCAAAATGGGTAAGGAGAAGTTGGACTAAAACCTCCCTGTCTCCAGGGATTAACCCACGAGGGATGCTGCTCCCTGCAGCCACAGCAGAGGGAAGGTGGAAGCTGCTCTTACAAGCCTCCTCTGAAGACCAAGGTGCTTTTAATTTTAGTCTGGGAACTTTCCCCTCATTACCCTCCTGACAGGATGGGTGCAGACAGCATTAGGGATGCTGGGCTAGACACTGGCCCCAGAGGAATGTCCTCCTCCTCCTCCTCCACCTCCTCCTTTTCTGCGGCAGCACCTCAGCACAGGGGGAGGCACAACAGCTCTTCCAGTCAAACACCTTCCCTTGCAGGATTTAAATTTCTCCAACCAAAGGCGGCCGCAGGAGGGCAGGGAGCCTCTACCCCACCCTCACCCCGGCTCCCCACGGCCGTGCAAGTGAGTCTGGCTGGTGCCTTTTCCCAGGGCTAAAGGGGATCGCTGATTAAAGGGGCCTTCTGACCAGCTTTCCCCTAAAAGGAGCTTACAAAGCCCGTTTGTTTAACCTTTTCACAGCAGCTTGACCCTGTCATGAAGAACAAATCACTCCGAAACAATGTTGAAGTGTGGGACTGACGGAGCCGCTCCCAGCCTCTTCCTCCTCTGCCATTGCAGACCCAGGGATGAGTCCAGCCCTGGCGAGGAACAAGGACCCCTTTCTGCCTCCCACCAGCCCCGCAGCTTCGAGCAGCAGCTGGGAGTGCTGAGCCCCACGAAACGAGGGCCAGGTGTGGGTGTCTGTGCAGAGGGCACAGGTGTGACACTGCCAGGGCAGCCTGCTCCTCACCTCCCTGATAACAGCACGGGGTTTTTGCCTCCAGTTTTTTCCGAACATTGGATGAACTTAGAGGATTGTTCATTTTTTCCCTGATGTTAAATCCTTCAGCCAACTTTTGGGTTTCTATTGCTTATTTTACACCTTTTGTGGACTTCTCAGCAGTGAAACCAGAGGACAAATAGACTCACCGGTTAAGTTTAGAAGTAAATATTTAAATTTTGTTACATTGCTTGTTTTATGGATAGGGAAGGAACTGCTCAGTTAGAAATAACAATTAAAAGCTTATTGAGATTCTCAGATTTTAAACAATAGTTCTCTTTTCCCTTAATACAAAAAATCAAAGCAAGAATGCATAAATTGGACAAAAGTTATTATATTCCAGTGTTTTCATGAAGTGATTTTCTACATGAACAGGAAAATGAATCTTAATTGCTTACCACAAAAATATCCTCAGGCGATGGTAGTACAATTAAGAGTTTTTCTTTAAATAGCATGCAAGAAAATGCAGTACATATGGTGCCATTAGCAACTTCAAAACAGAATTTGGATATTCATTTAATTTAAAACAGCATGTGCTAACACAAAACTTAGCAGTAATAATAAATGTAAACTTGGGTAAGAAAGTAAACAATGCCATCTCTGTTGAGTGGGTAAACCATTAGTCAAAATCAACAGAACCAGATTTTGATAGCAAGTATAAGCACAAAATGTTTTATAATAGCTATTTTTTAAGTCTTGTTTTGTTTGGCTCTGATTTAAAAAAATTGTAGAGAATTGTGTTTTATTGTGCTCAGTAACTTTTTCTTTGTGAATACTGAACAAATAGACAGCAGCAGAACAAACTAAATGTGTGAAATGAGGAGCTGGATGACTTCACATTTCTGTTACCACTGCGTATGTAAATTTAAATACCACACTGGTATTTTGTACTTTTACCTAATGACATTCACTGCAGAACTCAACGGAACCAACCCAGTGCGCTGAGGGTGGCATACTCAATTTAAAGGTCCCATGGAAATCTAGCTGTGTTAGTGGCCAGGTGCTTAAAGAAAGATCCTTCCTGTAAAGCAGATTAAGCTATTTAATCTCTGCCTTAATCCTGACACTTTTAAAGTCTGTGGGATACTACTGAAATTAAAATTGTTTGTGTGTTGAGGATAACACAACGCAGGCAATTCCCACCTGCCCTCACAAGGGTAAACATTAGTTTTCCATCTCAGTGAATTTTATATAATGGCGCCAGTGGGGAGAAAAACTAACAGTAGTGGCACTGACCTTAGAGGTGTAAAATATCCACATTGAAACACTTCAGGAGAAACAAACAGGATGAGAGAATTTTACAAGTTTCCTTCTTGCAGCGGAAGTTTCTTATTTTCACTGCCCCCTCCTCACAGCAGCTCCTGTGAGCCCTGGAAAACCTTGCAGAAATCCGTGTTCCCTGCTGCCTCTCAGAGCCTGGCCCTCGCGGCAGCTGCTGGGCTTTCCTTCTCTGCACAGATGGGGAAGACAGCCGAGGTTCCAGGGAGTGAGGCACAGCAAAACGCTAATTCTTGCCCCTCATGACAAATAAGTCACTGGTGGGCAAGGGGCTGTGCCTCCCTTGGCCAGGAGCCTCAACTGTGAATCCTGCCACAGGATGGTGCCCAAGCCAGCCCTGCTTCGGGGGTGCAGGGTCAATAAATTCATAAATCACGATGCAAACAGGAAACATTTTCTTGGCAAGGAGAAAACATGCATCAAGCCACCCCCCAGTTAAAAGGGAAGAGGTTTTGTGCAGCGCAGGAGAGGGCTATCAGTCTTGCCAGCACGTATGTCCTTCTTGCTGGAGCTGTTCCACTTTGTATAAATAATTAAATCATCTTTGGAGCGAGGACTTGACCCTGCATCTCTCGCATCCCAGGTGAACACCCGAACAACTGGGCAATAGACTCAATCTCTTGCTTTTCTCTCCCTGGCCCAATGAATATTTAATCCCCTATACAAAGTGAAGCAGCTCCAAAAGGAGGGAGTGAAAGCCAGGCACCTCACAAAAACTCTGTAGCTCCACGGCCCATCTTTTTTCCACCAGAGTTTGAGTCTCACAGGCAAAACCCCTCAGTATGTAGGAGAAGGGGCCGTGTTGATTGGATGCTCCCCTCTAGCAGAGTCAGAGATGGTAGGAAGCAGGTCCTGTCTTCTCACCTTTCCGATCCGTAACGTGTACCCACCTATGTAATTTATTCTACAGCTGGTGATACTGATGGCCACCCTTGATGTATTTGCCTAATGATTTAAAGTAGTCACCTAGGCAGGAGAAGAGTCAGACAGAACCTGCACGTCCCAGCAGACTGTGCAGCTGCCAGGGCACACGCTCCGGCTTCTGCTCAAGTTGGTGAGAAAGTCAAACAGATGAAGTCGGATGGGTGGGACAGACCGTGTGCCCACTGATGGGACCCTATGTCTCGGAAAGGTTTAGTCTCTCACATGGCTACTGCTTTCACACTTTGTTCCTTACTTTATCCACTGACTGATGCAGAGCGCAATCCAACACATCCCAGCAGTAAAAAGCATAAGGAAGAGCTGCAGGGAATAAGAATGCAAAGAATAAGGTCATTCTGCCCAAGGCGCAATTTCGGTTTTTTTATAATGCCACAGGAAACTAGGCCATCCAGTAAGGTTTTTAAAGCTAATGCAGATTTTTAAAAGAAAGCACAACTGATGTTTTTTTAAAAAATGTGCTGAGCCAGAAAAGATGCTACTCAGGTATTTCTGTAGCCTATCAAGGTCAGAGTGGAATGAGAAGTGCCCTCTGTGAAGGATCACTCCTAGTTTCACATGGTCCTGAACTGCCTCAGCAAACATTTTGTTAGAATTTTTTTGCTTATAACAGGAATAAGGATTTAGAGAACAAGCGTTATTTGCAAGTGCACCAGAAATTCAACAATGGGATTGCGTAGGAAAAAGTGAGAAAGATACTTACCTGTTTAAAAAAGATAATTGCTTATAACTTCAATTTTGCCGGGATATTGCTGCATTTTTCCCAACAGATGTTCTGTTGGTAACATTTGGGTATCTATCATCACCTCAAAGCAATACAAATCAAAACATTGTGTACTTACAAAAATAAAAAGGACATTTTTGTTTTTAGTTTTCCTGTTAAAAGTTATTAAACCCACTCAAGTCTAAGGGTGATAAAGAAGGGTATTCATGCTATGTCTGGGCATTATATTTAGGTCTCTGGGTTGGAAGTAAATTTCCCCATGGGTAGACAACAAGATTTAAGCCCCTTCAGGCAGTGGTACTCCAGTTATCCTCTGGAGATGCCTGATTCTACAGCCTGCAAGATGTATCCCCCTGATATCCTGCCCCAGGTGAGCTGTGACCATATGGCTCTCTACTCTCCAAATTTCCCAGTCCTGGCCACAGGCTGCAGACACAGAGCTGAGACACATCCGATTCCCCACTCCTCCATTCCCAATTTGGATATTAGAAATTCATCTCTGCTGTTTTAACCGTCTTGCGCAATTGTAAAATTAACTCCTATCTGCTGCGGAATGGAGATTAAATCTGGGGAGTCATGGGGGAAGAGCTATCACAACAGGAATATCACCTCTCCATCAGCAGTACTGGCAGGTGGAGCAGAAAGCACAGGCACAAGGAGATTTTCTGACTTCGGAAAGAAGCAATTTGTTAAGCACAGACTTGCATTGCTTACAACGAATTAATTTATCACTTGATTTTACCATTCCAGACCAAACTTGCTGAGCCATGGTTTTTTGCTTATTTTTCTGCAGTGAGACTCAGTCCTGTCTCCCAGAGCTTGTCGACAGAGACGATAGCAGGAAAGCGATGAGTCAAGAGCAATCAGATCAAGAGGGTCATTTCACGGACACACCAAAATGGCTGGGAGCATTTTCTGATCCTTTCCCTCTTCTAACTGCAGGCTGAGTTATCTTTGCTGAGTGTGTTTAAACTAACCTTGGAGAAGGGCTGTGAAAGGGCCTGGAAACACAAATGGTGTTTCAACTACTGCTGGGAATGGGAGACATACGGGTAAAGTATCACTGCAGCCACAACCTCTCGTCACAGCCCCGCAGCATTGCACCATGCAAATACTCACCGTGTGAGACGTACCTGGCTGGCCAAGGACTGCCCTTTTCCTATCGTTCCTGATTCACGTTGCACAGTATTCCTCAGCCATACTCAGGACATGGATCTGGCATGCTGTACCTGTGAAAACTGCATTTATTTTATGTATTTGCTTGTGTGCTGTTTGCCTACTAAATTAGGAAGAAGGTTTTTTGAACTTGTTAAGTTCTAGTCACTGTCCAGTCATGTCTTCTGTTTCTGCACTCGTGGCTGCTGTCTGCAACCTTAGGATTCCCTGCAAACAATTCTTGATTCTCCTGTCACACTGATCTCTTGCTTGTGAGGAATTCCCAGAACAAACCTTCCTAATGCTAATGTTCAGCCAAGGACAAGGGCTAGTTTTAACACTATGTTACTTAATTTAAAGTGTTTTGCTTTGCCTTCAAAAGGTACTTTAAGCTGTTGCCAGTGGCACCATCGCAGTTTAGTCAGGTCTGTGGACAATACAACCTTATTCTCCCTGTGCTCCAAAGT
Source organism: Cnemophilus loriae (assembly GCA_013397755.1). Classification (NCBI taxonomy): domain Eukaryota; kingdom Metazoa; phylum Chordata; class Aves; order Passeriformes; family Corvidae; genus Cnemophilus; species Cnemophilus loriae. The sequence goes on along the minus strand of VZTF01003688.1, from coordinate 713,716 downwards.
ACCCTCCAAAGGTAGTTTTTATGATGGGTTGTCACAGACAACCTCACTTCCAAAATGTTGTGTATCACAAGTAGAACAAAGAGAGGATAGCTGTCTTGAAAAATCAACAGTCAGACCATGCTCGTGCCCAGAGAGAGCTGATCTTCACAGGTGAAGAAGAAGGTGCACTCTGATGCTTGGAGGCGGGAGGGTGGTGAGGCCAGAGCATGAAGGGTATGTTACACTCCTGTTTCCAGATTCTTTCCAAGGCAGCGGGACAGGGAGGCTTAAGATCTACAAGGGCGTTGAGCACCAAGTAGCCCAGCAGAGCTGGACAGGAGACTGAGAGGCAGACACAGCCAGGAAACCGCGATAAATTAAATTTTCTCCTGATTAGCTCATTTATATTTCTCTCTCATCTAGGTCTGTGCCCTGCCTCGCTTTGGCTTTTTTCTTCATCTTCGCTTTCTTCTTCTGTCCTATATCCAGCTTTCCCCAGTAACAGTCAGAGCCTAAACCTCTCTCCTTATTCTTTCTCTTCTCAGGGATGATACAAAACAATGTCAACAGATGGTGGTTTGTGTGTTTTCATGTGTTTTTCATATATGCACAAATTGTTTCAAAGAGATATGTTGTGCACCCTTTGCTCTTCCCTCCTACCAGGGAAACACAGACTGAAAGCAGAGCTCCTGAGGAGTCCTTAGTCCCGCTGTTCTCCATAAAATCACACATAGCAAAACCTTCTCTAACTCACTGGATTGGGGCCATATGCCTGGTGTTATGAAATATATGGAGGAAATACGTGCTTCTCAGTAGCGTGAGGAAAAGCCACTCAGCAGTTCCCATATTTTATGTATCTATATATTACTTTGAGCAATGCAGATGTATGTCTTTGTTTAGAAAAGTCATCCTTATTTCAGCTGCCAATGCCAGGAGCATACAGGACTGGGGAAGGGCTGCCCGTGTAAATGTGACTGGAAAGAAACTTTAATTTGTGATGCTGCTCTGGCACATAGGAATGGGATCTTGGTGTGTAAATGGGTAGTGTCATCTCTGGGTGGGGGAAATCACAGATAACACAGTCAGGGCTTGCCTTGTGCCATATTTCAGATGAAGAGAAGGGAAAGACTAAAATTCTCTCTGGCTGAGATGTTGATACGTCGCATAGCTGCAAAGATAATTTGTACAGTTTTGTTCTTACACAGCTCTTTTGACCAGGAAAACCTAATGAAATTTGTGAAGCCTTTTTGTGTTGCCGTCAGGGACAAAAACCAGGCTGAGTCAGCACGGGGGGCATCAGGCATTGTGGCTTTGCCTGAGAGATGATTCACACAGGAGACTGGTTAAGCCCCAGCTCCAACATGCCCTCTGTGTGCAAAAAATAACACTTCAAGTGAGCTGAGTTCTAGAAAATGAAAACTAATTGCTGGGGTTAGAAGAATTCAGCCAGTCTCAAGCCATTAGGATCACGGCCGAGCAGGGAATGTCATGGAGCCAATTGGAGCAAAGCTGTCAGGGCTTTACCACGCTTAAGAGCTAACCTTAGGTTGCTCTGTGATCACACGACCACGGCTCCAACATTTGCAGAACATTCTCCCCGTGCCCCAGCAGCGCTTCCCTCCACGGATGCAGCAATGAGTGCAAGGAATGCCGATTCCACAATACTCCTCATTGCCGGCAGGATAGGGACAGACAGGCCTGGCGGTTTAATTTGCCTTTTTTTTTATTTTTTTTTTTTCCTAGAGGAATAAAAACAACAAAAAGACAACCTAGTCTGTCGTGAGATTTCTGACTGATTGTGGAGTAATTCGGACAGAATGGAATAGAGCCTGCTCAGTGGTTCATGAACAGCACTTATCCGTACTCCATTATTTTCCCTTTAGTTTGCTTTACAAATTAGAAAAGGGCACCAGTGTCAAATTCTTGATGCAAGCCTCTGTGTGAAATGATAAGCTAAATCCTAAATTGAGGTCAAAGCTGTTCATGTGGTTCCTGCTGCTAATAAAAACGCTTTTCTTTGTTCCTGCCTGCTAAGAATGCCTGCCCCATTTATAAACAAGATCTTATCCCAAAAGAGACACCTCAATGCAGATGTTAGGGAAAAGTACCCTGCTTAAACAATAATCTCTCCTTAAAAATACATTATGTTTTGTCAGGAAGAAAAGTAGCATGGTTTCACTGAGGGAAATGCATTTATTCTAGCTAAAATTCTGCTTTTGCCTGCATGCAGCATCTTAGTGTATTTTTCTGAGTGATTCACAATGCGAACAAATAATTAGCAACATCATAGAATTATGTTCTAATGATTTCACATAAACATCAGTTTAATTTCCATTCAGAGAGAGGTTGAGTTTCCCCCCACAATTTCCTTTTTTGACACTCATTTCTGAGACCAAAATTAAACAAAAAAAATGGTAAAGAAAAAGCAAACCCGTTGTGATTTAGAACCAGCCCTTGCCACCTGGAGGGCTGTGGCTAACAGGATATAAAAGCTGACATCATCACGCCCTGCTGAGGGATGATGCAGCACCTGGGAGAGTGATGTCCTACTTGGACACGAGTTTTCATGGTCCCAAAAGCAGGGTGGAAGTGACTCAGGAGAGAATTGGTGTTCCTCCCTGAGGAAAAACAGCACCTACCAGAGGGATGCGGTCAATTGTTTGGGCCAGTTACAATTTCATCCTTAAAATCGCTACCATAAAGTCACTCAATTTTAACATCTCCATACATCTTTCAAAGTCTTAATGTCTGAACCTGGATTTTTCAGTGAGCTACCAACTTTGCTGTGTGCAGCTGTGTGGTATTCAGTGTCAGGAGACAGCTGATCTCACCATCATCAAGCTTGGACCCCAGAAACCACTGTGGCTCTGACTTCCTTGGTTCAGTCCCTTCTGCTGTCACTGTAAATGGACTGGAAGTTGGTTACTACAATCAAATAAATTCTCAAATACTGCAGAAGATGAATCTTCAGACTTTTTTTCCTTTCCTCAGAGAAAGGAAATGAATTTACCTAGAAATACAAGAAATGCCACAGTGAGGTTACACAGCTCAAAGCAGTCACAGGAGATAGATAATTTGGAGACTGCAGTGTCCATTCCTTTTCTTCCTTTTTTCTTTTCTCTGTGCTAAGCCCTTGGTAACTACAGTGAGATGAATTAAAAGTGTCAGTTTGAAATGGTTGGAAACGGGTATAAATTGGAACTGTCTTTGCTGAGAAGCAGTATGAGATGGGATCAGGGCTAGAGGCAAGGGAGGTTTTGGAATGGCATCATGATGTGGATTTGCATGTGCATGTTTTACTACCAGGGAAGCAGAACCACAAGCAGAGATGTGAAATCAAAGCAGGGAAGACTGCTTCCTATTGTTCTGTTTCTACAAAATAATTTTCTAGTTAGATTTACAGGAATTATAATCAAACAATGCAAATTTTGTATGTATTCATAATGAATATGCAGATGTAATGACATGAAGCAGTGCTCTCCTGCAGTAGTTAGTGAAGATAATCCTCATCAGCTTTACTCTGAAACAGCCTAAACGCTTGTCCAAATACACATACAGGGAGGGGTAGAGTAAGGATAAAGCAGAAAGATGTTTGTGTGTCTGCCCTAGGAGCAGCTGAAGGGCTTGAAAGATGAGAAAACAAGCGGAGTAAGGCCTACCTGAGGGGGTTGAAAAAAAAAAAAGGAAATAAAAACAAAAGGTGGAGGGGACAGAAACAGGGACTGGAGTCCTTGGCCCTTTTCCTCAGGGGCACACATTGAGCTACAAAGGCAATGTACTTCAAAGAGAGTCACTGAATTTACCCAAACTAGGCTTATGAAACATTTGCCAGGTAAGAAAATCTAGCGTCACAAACAGCTCAAAGTCTGGGCATTTCTGCATGATCTGCCCAAAGACAGCTAGCACTCGTCCCCAGCTTCGACGTGTCAGGAGCTCACAGGGCTGGAGGTGACAGGCATCTCAGAAAGGTCTGTTTTATCCAACTTTTCTTCAAGGAAGTCCCAGATTGATTCTCTGGAGAAAATTTTTCACAGCTTTTGCAAGTGTTGCTGTCAAAACCAGCCATGAAATGGTACTGTCGAGTAAACAGCCCATTTCCTCTCCTGTTGTACACTGTCCCTCTGCAGAGCTTCCCGTCTGAGCAAGCACGGGGAGGTGGCGAGAGCAGGGCTGGAAGGAAAGCCCGGCAGAGCCCACACAGCCACTTCGCCTCAAACAGCTTGAGTTTCTTCACAAGTGGAGCTCGTCTTGCCTCCCGAGACTGCAGATGCCCTGCAGCAGTGCTGCCTACTGTGCTGAAATCCCCGCGGGGACACGGGGCTGGCGGAGGAGGAGAGCCAGCCGTGCTTTTAGCCACGTCTTCTGGGAGCAGCCCTTCCGATGGGGGGGTTGGAGCTAAATGATCTTTAAGGGCTCCTTCACAAACCATTCTGTGGTTCTATCATGTCCTGCCCTTCCCCTTCTGCTGAGGCTTGGGCTAGATGTAATTAGTTTCAAATACTGGGTATAATGCTTTTTAATACTAGTTAAGCGAGTGGGTTGAGATGCTAGTGTCGAAACGTCTTGAGGAGGGAAAGAATTCTGGATTTCCTGTTATTTGCCTTGCTTCACAGAATCTCATTTTTTAGTGAACAGATGGAATATTTTTGGTTTGTTGAACATTTTGTCATCACTATTCAGCACCAGCTAACCTGCCAAATGCTCTTGAAAAATACACAGTTATTGCAGTCTCTGGTCCTCTGTTTTAAGAGAGCAGCTTTGCTCCTTGGTTTCCATGAATAAAAAGAACTATTTATTTTTCTTTTTTCTTTTTTTTTTCTTCTCTGCCTTAAGACCCAAAGACTATTCTCTATTGATCTAAGTGGCAGAAACTCATGCAAAGATAGATGTTATTCTGCCAGAACAGGAAAACTCTTGGATGAAACCAGAAGAGACTGGAATTTCTGTACAGGGAAATCTACCCCATTTGCCAACAGTGACCAACAGCCAAGGATAACTTGATTTATTTTTTTTTCCAGTTGGAGGTGGGTGGTGGTTTCTATTAGCTTTTAAATGCAGAAAAACAAGGAGGTTTGGGTCAGGGGCTCTGCTTGATCTAACATACCTCTGCAAATGCACTTGTTTGCTTTGTGTCCTGCTGAACCAATTAGCTTGTGCTGGGCTGAGGCACCATTGCTATGGGGCAGAATTGCCTCCTGTAGAAAAGCGGGCTGTCTTCAACCACTACGTAAAAGATGGACCTCACAAAGATGGCTGACTTTGTTAGGACATTCCCTTGCTGGATAACCATGGTGGGTTCTGTGCAATTTAGGTTTGTCTGGTTTAATTCTCCATTGCCAGACTTTTTTCTTTTTTTGTTGTTTGGTTTTTTTTTTTTTTTGTAAATGATTCTTTTCACATTCTTTTCCAATTCCTCAGTTTTCTACTGTCTCCTTTTCGAAAATCTTTTAACAGTAAAATCCAACTCTGAACACAGATTTTAGCACCCTACATTCAGATACAAAACACACACTGATTTTTACTCCCTGCTCCTTGGTGGAAAGCGATAATATTTCTATCATGCATTTGAGTGGGATTTATATTGTAATATAGCCACCATTGATTTTTAGAAAATCTGACTACAGTTTCTGTATTGTGTATTTCTGTATTTGTTGTATATGTATTTGTGTATATGTAGTTTCTGTATTCTGTATTTCTGTATTACTGCATTGTGACCCACACAGTGGTTGCCCGTGTGTTTGTTACCTCTGCCTCTGCACTGAATCTGCCCGAATTTGAGACCGTGAAGCCGGCAGAGAGTTGCAGAGAGGCTGTCAGTTTGTTTGCATCTGTCATCTCTGATATCCCTGAAAAAGAAAAGAACATGAGCATGGCTATACAACAAAGCAAAGAAAACAATATTTTCATGAATTATGTGCATGTTTCCACTGGAGAAATTTTGGTCTAGTTAACAGCAGAGGAAGTCAGTGAAAATTTTATTTCTACCCCTGGCACTGTGTGGGGTCAGGAATACTTTGCAATTCTACAGAACTTTACGAGCAGACTTTCCAGACAATATGCCCCACTCCTTTTCCTGATTTCCAGTCAGAAAACACTCTTATGGTTCTTTGGCTGTAAATGAAAAACCTCAAGAGACAAACTGGAGAGAGTGGGATTCTACCCTGGATTTTTAGGACAACAAGAGGAACCTAGCTGAGGAAGGAATATTATATATACCCTCCCCTGTCATCATGGTAGTACATCGTGTCTGACACTGGATATTACAAGTCCTAGAGAGGACTTCCCCATGCTTCAGGAAGGACAAAGGGAAGAATTTCCTTAGAGGGATTTTGATACGATGACAATTAGTTGCAGAAAAAAGAAAATAGAACACCAGATTAAAAGGGATCTTCAGGACCATTGGTACAACATCAGAATTTTTAAAATGATAAATTCCTTTAATATTTTTTTTTTCACTTTTCTCAATGATTAGGATCCAAGACAAACACTCTGACAACCTCCTATGTACTGCTCCCCAACAAAAAAAGATGACACTACAATTCAAGTAATCAGTGTCTGATTTGTGAATTCTGATTTCTGAATCTGTTTTATTACGAGTACTCATAACATTACTGCATAACTGAGATCCAGCAGATGCTGGCAGACCCGTACTGCATATGTCTGTGACCGGGAGCAGCAGAAGACTTAAACACTCACGCAGGGAGGAGTATTTAGGGATCGTGGTGTTCCTCACTAGCAAAAGGCAAGTTTGTCAGTGGCGACTGGAATTTCAAGGTCAGAAACACCAAGAAAAAGAAATCACTAAATGCCAAGAGGAAGGACACACAGGGAAAGAGAATTTCAGGAAAGAAAATGGAAAAAGAGGACCTGCTTTTGTAAAAGACACTGTTTGTGGCTGTTGAACCAGCCGAGGTGAATGTAAAACCCCTTGGATCTGTTTAAACTCAAGAATGTGGGAAAAAATGTTAATGTCGGCAGTGTTAATATATGCCCGAAAACTGACATAACCTTGAAAAATCTACAGATGGTGAGAAAACTGAGGAAGATAAATGCTGTCTCCTCTTTTGTTGCTGAACATCATGTATTTGTTCTCTTTTCCACCCAGATACAGGGACTGCAACATTTAAAATCTCAGTAAATGCAGGTGTGTGCCTCAACTAGCACACGAAAGAGAAGGACATGAGCCTTGAAATGATCAAAAAATGAGAAGCTTTGGGAAAGAGTAGTAGAGATAAAGCCTGAGAGGAAGCCAAGGAAAAACAGTAAAGTGACGCTGCAGGAGTATAGTGAAAATTTATCTCAGGAAGTTTGACACGTGGACGTTGGTGAGTGTAAGCCCAGCATATCAGGGCACCCACTGAGTGCTGGGAAGCCGAGCTACCCCTGCCTGTTTCATCCTTACAGGTAAGCCACCGAAAATCTGCAGTGTCAGATTTTTTCCAATGCATTTAGCTTCTTCCATCAATTTTCTGATGTTTCTTAGAAATCCTGATTGCCCAGTGCTCCCCCTGTGAATAAATAAAAACCTTCTGAGCTCTTTCAGGTATTTATTCAAGTGTTTGATTTGGAGCTGGAGTCTTCTATCTGGGGCAATTCAGCATAGAAAGTACGAAATGATTTTATATGAAGTGATGTGGTCAATAAATTTTAAAGACAGAAGGGACATTACTGTAAGCCTATCTACTGCAGAGCTCAGTACATTCATCCAGTAATTCAGAATTCTAAGTACATCTGAACCCATCTTAGTTAGTCTCTGTACCATAAATCAAGAACTTTAATTTTTAGCAGGTCTTAATCTGATTAACGCTCAGCCAAAAGCTGTCCAAGTTACTTAATGAAAAACTTAATCAGTCAAAAACAGGAATTCAACAAAATATTTTTTTTATGCAGGAGAATTTCCAGTTTTCTCTGCACAGAATAGAAAAATGTTTGGGGTTTTCTTACGAATGGATTTTTATTTTCATATTCCTGTTAATATTAGCTTTTTATTTTAAATAGTAAAGGTAAATAATTATATTACTCTAAATTACTGGAAAAAATATTTTCTTTAACCTAGCCTGGTTTGGGAAGATTTCTGCTAAAAAGATAAAATTTATATTTTCTAGTTTAGGTCAAACCCATTTTTCAGAGACCTTAAAATCCTCATGAGAAGGAATCCTGCCAACCATTTTTGAACTAGATCCAGTTAGATGAGATTTGTGCATTTAAAATCATATTTCTGCCTCTGAAATTCTATTTTAAATAAGCACTTGTGCAGTATTTATGGTATAAAAGCATTATGTGTTTTGTATGTTTCTTATTATTGCCATTGCTGTGACATTGATTGCAGCTGCATTAATGGAATATTTTCTGAGCCCGAATTTAATCTCACTTTTACCACTGTAAGTACTCCAACAAGAGATAAGAATTAATGAATCAGTATGCTCATACACAACACTGATTACGAGAGACACTATTCTTGGCCTCAGACAAAAAGAATTAATGTGTGTTTTGTTATGAAGATCATATTCCACAGATAGATGAATGCCTCGCTGAAAGTTCAGTCTGGCGATGTGAGACAATAGTCCCAAGGACCAAATGGATTTTACTGCTTCTTTTGTAGAGCCATGGGGCAGAGGCTTCCTGAAAACAAGAAGCAAATCACTGGAGAATGTCGGGATATTGTGATGCCGTTACCAACCATTGCTTTGGAAAAAAACTGTGAGAAACGCCAACATATCCCAGCTGCAACCCAGGGGACAGGAAAGCCACAAGTCTTCTTGAATTCCCACTTTGACTCACAGTCACAGAAGTTCAGAAAACTAAGGTGAATTATGGTTATTTCTAAATTATTTTAATGTAGTCATTTATTTTTATAATCACTAATGTAAATTATTAGGCAGACTATGAGGGGAAATTAAGTCTGTTTTCTCTTTTACTGGATTAATTATAAATGTCTTTCACCTGCATTGTTTTATATGTGTTAACTTGTGTATCTGAGTAGTAGCTATGGTATAACTATAAATGTATCAATGTACAACAAGGCGCTTAAAAACACATTACAACAACTCTATTTAACTGGCATTTCAAAACTATTGTTTTCTTGGAGCAGGAGGAAAGATAAAATTGTACAAATTTCACTGTGACAAATAAGGCAGTGTAAGATGGGTCTTTTTCCAGGAGTACAAATCAAAAGCAAGAAAAAAAATCACTTAAAATTTAAGTGACATGTATGTTAATCTTATCCTCTTTGGTCTAGTTTGACAGACTGCTGCTGTCCTATTAAATCAACATTGACTCCCATTTATGGGCAGGAAGAAGAAAACTCTGCCTGAGACCTTATGTTGCTACTGAAACCAGATTTCTGTTTCTCATAAGACAAGAAAATGGAAGTACCAAGATGGAGGAAAGTGAATAAAATTTCAGCTTCTGCCTCTCACTACATCTTTTCCTCATCAGCCACTGCTGGAGAAATGAGTCCAACCCAATAACCTGACTGGACGGTCCAATCCTGCCACATGTGTGCAAGTTTAGCTTGTGTGGCTGGTCTGCATCAGCAGTGCCACTGACACACACGAGCCAGGGACAGCTGACTGAACAAGAAGGTTGGAAGATAACAATACACGAAAAACCCCAACAAAAACCAAACCAAACCCCCAAAACATGTAATACCTGGGAGTTAAAAAAAAATCAAACCAAAACAACAACAACAAAAAAATATAAAGACCAGAGAAAAGCAAAGACCACGGCTGTTATCAGGAGGCAGCCAAAGCCAGAAAGGGAAATCTCTTCTTTCAGCTTCTCTCTCTGTGTCATTGCTGGCTTCAGAGTGTGGGAGGATCAGAGTAAATTGGCAGCCAGAAAGCAAAGGGGGAACTGCAGGTGGGGTGTGAGGATCTGCTTCTAGGTCTCATCCATAATTTCACTTAATGATATACTTAAAGTGATTAATAAATCATAAAATGTCTTGGGCTGGAAGGAACCTTAAAGATCATCTCATTCCAACCCCCTGCCATGAGCAGGGACACCTTCTACTAGACCAGGTTGCTCAAAGCACCATCCAACCTGGTCTTAAATCAGGCCTGGAAATTGTATCTAAAAGCAATGGTGTTTGGCTCTATGGAAAATTATCCATAGCAGTTTTCTCTGCTCTACTTCCTTATAAAGCTTTTGAAAATCTAAAGCCATCCAAATAATGGAAGAGCACCATTTATCTTGACTTTGAGAAGTTACTCAAGCGCCTCCTCCAGTCCCTATGACAATCAAGAAAATGGCTTTTCAGCAGTGGACATGGGCTGATTGTTGCTCTACAGTCTTTCTCCCAGAGGAAGGTGCTTTAAGCCTGCTCTCCTGCTAAGTCTGTGTCTGTAACACTGCATGGTGTGCAAACCACGGTCTTAAACTCATCGCTGTCAAGAGGACAGCCACCTTGGAAAGGAAGCAAGCAGCCAATCAAACAGGTTAAATAAGCACTGTGTGATTACTAGCAATAACAGTGTTTTTGACTCCTGTGAGACAATACCTGGTGAAGCGCTGGCAGACAGAGAAGATCTACAGACCAGCTAACCCTTGTTCTGCTGTTCACCTCCCTATTTCAGGGAAGAAACACTTTCTCCTGCCATAGGTTGTCTAAGGGCAGCAGGCCATGCCCAGACAGCTATCTCCAGCACTGTCCCCAGACGTCCCCAGCTCTCCAGGGCCAACTGGAAACACCAGCCTGTGAACAGCCAGCAGCACAAGGGGTTTTGTTTCATTCTCATGGCACCCCAGTGCCAGCCCAAAGAGCCAAGGTCCTGTACGTGGCCCTGTAATGGTAACAAAGCTTCCTAGTGCCAACACCAGAGCCTTCTGGTCTGCTGGGGAGACCTTTCTTGGGGTGAAATGGAGGGAGTTCTGCTCCCATGCCTATTACTGAATTCTCCACAAAAACTGCAGGCAAGGATGCCAATTAACGCTAATTGGGATTTTTTTTTTTATATGTGGACACGTGTCCATTAGGAACTTGATTGAAAGACTGAGACAAGTGACTCATTTTGTTGTTGCCATAAAGTAACCATTGTACCATTTGGGGTTCTTTAAAAGGAAAGTACAGCAAGTCTCACCTGCTCCCATTAAAGCCAAACAATTTTGCTACTAATTTAAGAGATAATTTTGTCTTTAGATTCTGAACACTTTACCTAGGTGTAAGTATTGCATTGTTTTGCAGTGCTTTTATCCAGGAAGAACACCTTGCTGGACAAACAATATAGTCAGACATATTGCTGCTGATCTTGCTGACACCTTCTGCTTTCTTTGTAAATGCTCTTCTTTTTTCCTTGATGCACAATTTAAGACCCAATTTGAGCTTTATGTCAGTACTGAAGTTGGATTTCAATTTCTTTCAAATTTTTCCTAAACACTTCCCAAACACCTATCATTGATTCATCACGAGCTGAAGACTAAAGGAGTATTTAAGCTTCTCTGGTGGGAAACCACTTAGTTTGGTCACAGGAGGAAGCTGACAGCTCCATTATGGGCTTGTCAGAAATCAGCTGCATTTAAAAGAGGACACCAGCCCCTGGGTCTCCTGCTCAGCACGAGGCAGTGAAGGAACAAATGCAGAACAAAGGTGAGGGACCCCAAATGCAATTTTCAGCTGCTCACCCAGAGAAGTAGGTAGCCTGCCTAAGGCATCATTCTTACACAACTCTCTCGGCAGGGAAACTGGTTCAGAAAAATGCTGCTCATTTGGCTTTTCTTTCCCTGACCCATGGTCCTAATGTGTGGATCATATGCAAAGGAGAGATCAGAGATGACAGATCAGTTTTGCTCTCAGATATAGGCAGGTAGATGAATAAATGCAGCTCAGTGAGTTTTGGCATTTATGAGCAACAGCTGGAAAATTCCTTTTAGCACTTCCTTGACATAAATCAGTTGATAAACAGGAAGGTTTTCTTTCAGGGCAATCAGCTGCACTAGTGTCCCTGATCAAGTCCCAGCTCTCCCCAGTGTGGAGCACAGAGCCTAGCCTGCTTGAGAAAACTGTGGAGACAAATCTGGCCCTTGAGTTTTCTTATGCATTTTGGTCAGTAAAAGAAGTAAGGCAAGGCTTTGGAAAAAAACCAGACCTTCTGCTTCTCTAACTCCCTTTTTGTCAACAACTTGATTTTGACTGAAGGAAAATATTATGCACAGAAATCTAAGAAGTATTATTTGATTCTTGCTTAATACCATGCCATGAAGAAAGACTGAAATCTCATAAGAAAAGCTACAGAGTTTGGTGGACACAACACAAAGCCAAGAATGCTGTCAAAAGCATCCACAGGAATTAAGAAAAATTCCAGAATCCAGGGCTAGTTTTTCTTCCTGCCTTGGTATCTCTTTTCAACAGAAAGGTTGCTAGTAGAAAACAAACTATCCCCTAAATTCCCATAGGCATCCAGGCACGGGATGGTGTAGTAGCATTTCTCCATGCTTTGCCTCACCTAACCCTGGCTGGATTCATTTTTACCAAGCCCTGGTGCCAGCGGCTTTCTGGAAGGGAAGATAAAAGTGTTAAGTCAATGTTCCTCTTAGGAACCTGCTGATCATGAAATCACTCAATGATTCAAAGACTGTGAACTCGGTGATCTAAAATTATAAATATCTGCAAAAAACCACCCCCCCAAATTATTACATTTATATCCTTGTACAGTAGTGCCCCTCTAACAGAGCATTGCTTTGCTGTGTGTGGAGGAAAAATGTGTTGAGTGCTCAGTGGATTGCCCACAGATGAGGTTACCAAAGCAGGCACTTTTCTTTCTCTGATGCATTGAAAAAAAATCCCACTCATTTTTTCCTTACATGTACTACCAGGTCAGTGACTATGTAACATCTATTATACTGCACTGTCGATGAACTTAAGAAATAATGCTGAATGTACAATTCTTGGAAAATCTCAGAATAGACATTCCCTAGAATAGACATTCCCTAGAATAGACGTTCTCAGAAAAGACATTTACACTGGCACTAGCTCTTTGATCTGTTGTTGCTAACACTGTATTGTTGTTCTTAATTACGTATGTAATCTTGCCAAAATGATCTTTTGTTTCCTGTAAGTGATTCGTGCACACATTTATTGCACATGTAAGGATGCAGCACTTAAAGGTTGCTTGCTTCCTAAAATAGACATTTTCCTATCCCCGCTGGGTCATGGTGCCTCCCAAAATAGCATCTCTTTAGGCCTGGGCAGAGCTCACAGCTGCTGCGGGCAGGCTGATGGGGCAGTAACCCCAACCCCAAATGCTCACCATCAGCCCCTTGGGGACTGTAGTGCCACCAGCCAGCAGAAAGAGGGGCTCATTGCTAGGTGATACCTGGGGTAACATCTGCTTAAAGTAGGTGAGGTGATCCTCAGCTTTACCTAAGTTTCAGAGAAATCCTCAGTTGGTCCAGGACAGATGCATGATTGCCAATATTTCACACACACAAATAAAACCTGGCTGTGTTGGGTGTGTGTTCCATCGTGGACTGGAAGTAGTTGTATTTTCTGAATATTCCCCTGGTTTTTTAATCAATTAGGGTAGTAAGTGAAAAATACATTGTGTTTCTGTCTCCCAGAGAGGACAGGCAGCTACAGGGAGAGCAGGGCTCTGCTGGGTGCCCGTGAGGATGGATGCCCCATGAGGAGAGCAACCTGTTACATGGAGTGATGAAGAAACCCCACCCTCATGGTAAAAACTGTCAGTTTCTGGAGGGGCTTAAGATAAATTAAGCCAAAGGTGTGAATCCTGCTGAACTGAGCAAGACTCTCTGGCATTCAGGCTGCAAGCAGCACACAGGCTTTGGGAAATGCCTTATGTGGCTCTCACCATTCACAAGGGACATCCGGCCGGCCTCGGGATGATGTTCAGCAGCATCCCTTGTCAGAAGGCAGAAGACCCCCAGCCATCAGTATCTTTATCTCACATCGTTCATGGCGTGCTTCTCCCAGGTGACGAGCAGCTGCAGGCATGTGCAGTGTCTGCCCCTAAAGCAGCCACCTTCTTGGAACCACAGCCACACACGTGCTTGAGTGCGAGCCCGGGACAAAAGAGCCCCTGACTTAGGTAAGCCAGACTGGAGCCCAGGGGGGTTCCACTCTCTGGAAGCGACAAACCCTGATTTTTACTTTGGCAGAAGAATTACTCTGTTTTCCCTCTTCCTAAAGTCTGTTCACTCTACCTATTAAATATTTCTGTCAACGTGCCTAGGAAAGCCTTCAGACCTCTCTCTGCAAACCACAGGGCCACCAGGTCAGTCATGAGGCGATGGAGTGCCTTCGAGGGATGGACACACTTGAGGCAAATGTTCAGGTGAGACACAGCAGCTGATGCAGACAGCTGGGCTGCGGTGCTGTGGATTGCGGACTTCTGTGAAGTTTCTGTAATATTGCTTCTAAAAGCAATATTGCAGTTCTGCATTAATGACCTCATTGGCAAGCTGAAGCGGCTCCTGTGGCATCACACACGGGACCAGAGCTACGTTACTGCTGAAATACCCAGCCATCCAGTCCGCAGGTTGAAAGGCTACAGAGGTTTCAGATTCTCCTGAGAATTTTGGAATTATTTAAATTTTGAATTGTTGAGGGAATAAGCTGTCTTTTTATTCCGTGTTTGGAGAGATGTTAAAGTATTTTGAAAAATAACAAAAAACCCCCATCAAACTATCTTTCAATGAAAGCTATTGCATTAGCTCTGCTTGCTTCATCACTGAACAAGACTTTAATAAAATATCCCCATTAAAAGTAAAAGCCATTCGCAACACATTTTAATCTCTTCTACATAAGATATCAGTGGATGCTTTCTCCCTTCAAAAAAAGCTCAGACAACAAGAGTATTCCCGAAATCATTGTGTGCATGCTCTGATTTGCACAAACAAGAGGTGATTTTCAAAGAAAAAACCACCACTTTTTAATGATCGTATAACTTCATTTACAGTCTGAGAATTCATTTAGCTTTTGGATAAAAATAATTCCCAAAAAAAGTAATTCTCATGTAAAACACTCCAAAATGAAGGTGCAAACTTTCATAATTTGTCATGCAATTTAAACACAAGCTTATCAGATCTCTTTCACCATCATGTCAATAATGTGATGAAGCACTGGTAATGCCACTGAGCTTGTGACTCAAAAATTCAACAGTATTCAGTTTCTGAATGGTGAGAGGTGGTCTAAGATAACAAAGGATGTAAAACAACACTAACAGCACAGAAATAAAACAAAATAATTCTCATCGAGTTTTTAAATGGTATGGAGGCTATTTAGCTGCTAGCTATGAATTCACAGCCAGCCTCTTCATAAAATATTTTGTGTGTGACTCCAGCGAGACTCTTTATGTGCATAAAGATACTGTGAAGAACTGTACAAAACTGAGGATTTGTCCTGAGTTTATCAGGGAACAGAAAGCTGAGCAAAGCAGCAGCTCAGAGGTAGAGGGATGCTCTCTAGAAACACAACGAGGCATTAAACATTAGAGACAACTAATTAAGCCAAAGAAAGCCTTTAAGTAAGGGACAAAACCCACTCTTAGCCGAGTCTCTTACTCACCGTGTCTAGACAGAAGTGTTTAAATTGCTAGGTCAGATCTTACTAAAATGACCTGTCTTGGACTCTTCCCAAATGACCCCTAACACTGACATCCCATCCCACCTAAATGCACAGGGAGGGATCCCATGCCAGGAGGAGGATGATTTCTTCTGCTCACCTTAAGCCCTACTTCCCGAGTTCCCAACTAGCCAGAAGGTGCTACTGAAGTCAAGCCATACTATTCTTTCTATCAGATATTATTACTTTCACCTGTCATTGAATTTTCCATGAAGAAACCACTCAGAAAGGGCACCATATCCTTTACAAAAAAACCCAAGCTTGCAACAGCTATGATGATCAGGCCAGCTTTTCAATTTTTTTTTCTCCCAACAAACAGTGTAAAGCCTTGCACTGGGGTCTGGCTGACGGGGAGATAATTTTCTTCACCGCAGACCATATGATGCTGATATCACTCCAGTGCTTTACCTAGTGCTGACCAATGCACAGCATTCACCACATTCACAGATGATTCATCACATTCACAGCATAAAGGCTTCCTCTACTTCTGACTCCACCCCTGCAAGAAGCAGGCAGGAGGTGAGCAGGGTTTTGGGAGAGGACACAGACGGACAGCTGACCCACAAAGAGATATTCCCGTCCATGCAATATCACACACGGCAATAAAACTGCAGGGTGATTTTTCCAAAGAAGATGTTACTTGATGAGTGCCAGGGTGTTGGTCTGCTGATAGTCATGTAAACATAAGCACTTGTTTTTTTTTTTATTTCACTTCTAGAACTGCCTTTATCTCAACCCATACGTTCTCTCACTTTTTGTCCTTTTAATTCTCACTCCCATCCTACTGAGGGGGAATGAGCAAGAAGCTGGATTGGGGCTCACCTGCCAGGCAGGTTGAACCCACCACAGATTCTCCAGTCTTAATCCAGGTACCCCCAACTGGCTCCCTAACTGGAAAATCCTCTGTAATATAACAATTCTCTATCACATCTCCCTAGGACACAGTATTTTGTAGGAGGTACAGCTTTCCTTTGAATTGGGTCTACTTTTCACCACAAAAAACATGGTAATTGCCATTTAATAGTTCATTGTACACTTAGGTAGGCAAGTTGAAACTTAAAATATCAGTTTGAATAAGGACCACATTTTCGCTCTTTAGTTTTATTCAATAGTTTATCCTTACAATAGTTTTATTTAATAATTTATTAATATAAAGTGCTCGTAGTAGGGTTTAACTACTACAATAACTGCCAAAAGGGCAACACAAGTACAAGGGACCCTGGCTGCTTTCAAGATGCATTAATGATAACTTCTTGACACTCTCTTGGTGAAGGGGCAGAAGGGAGGAGACACCCTTCTGAGTCTCGTCCTTGCGAATGAGGAAGGACTGTTCAGCGATGAGAGAGCTGAAGGCACTCTTGGTTGCAGTGACCATGAAATTGTGAAGTTGAGGGTCCTTATGGGAAGGAAAAGAAAAACTGGCAGGATCACAACACAACAGATTTTGGCACTTTCAGGTAACTACTTGGCAGAATCCCATGGGATATTTTCCTAGAGAAAGGAGAAAAATAAATAAAAAAACCAAGAGTCCCAGGAGAGCTGACTGATTTTCAGTCTTCTTCAGCCTTAAGAACTGTTCAACTTGATGTGTGGAAAATTAAACAAAAGCTACAGGAGACAGACATGGATGAACAAGGAGCTCCTGAAGAAATTAAAATTTTAAAAAGAAACCAGGACCGATGACCTAGGAGGAATTTAGAGACTCTGAGCATGCAGGAGTGTGATCCTAAAACTGAATTTGCCAGCAGGTCAAGGGAGGTGATCATTCCCTTCGGCACAACAATGGCAGGACACATCTGGAGCATTGCGTCCAGTTCTGGGCTCCCCAGGATGAGACATGGCCTTACTGGTGTGGGTCTGGTGAAAGGCAACAAAGACAATTGAGGGACTGAAATATCCGTCATTGAGCCTGGAGGTGCTTGAGAGATGTCTGGTTCTGGCACTGGGTGACGGGGTTTAGTGATTACAGGGGCAGTGCTGGATTGCTGGTTGGACTGGATGATCTTAAAGGTCTCTTCCAGTTCTGCTGATTCTCTGAGAAGCTGAGAGATCTGGAACTGTTCAGCCTGGAGAAGGCTCCAGGAATTCTTATCAATGTGTGTAAATGACACTCCCACAAGGAAAACGAGTAAAGAAGGTGGAGCTGCATTCAGTAATGTCCAGTGAAAGGACACAGTGGGCAAAAACTGAAATATGGAAAAATCCATTTAAATATTCAGCAACTTATTCTGACCATTTTGAGCAGGAGGATGCACCAGACAGCCTCCAGAGAAACTCATAATAATAAAGGAACGGTCAATCTGATAAGGAGCTTCATTAGCATGCACTAGAAATCAGTGTAATAAACAAGTGTGAGGGGAAAAAATGCAACAAAACAGACAAATTGAAAAGGGAGAGAAAATCTCTAGAACACAATGACAGATTTCACACTCAGGAGATCTTGGCTCCAGTCTTGTCTCATTTTCTGCCTTTAATTAGCCTCTTAAAATGGAAAAGTGTTAACAAAAATTCCTCACCCTTGACCACCCCCTAGCTGGCAAGGAGTGCAAGAGCCCTCACTCTGGGCCTGCACTTCAATTCAAACAAGAGAACTGGTCTTTCAGAACTTAAGAGCATAGTTTAACTGTTGACAACTCAGTGAACTAAATCAGCTGTGGCAGACGAGACACACCATGGTAAAGGATCTCCTAGAGATATTCTATATAGTATGGATTGTCAGGCCCAGCATTCTCCTGAAATCTTGTAAATAGAAGATGGAAGCATCTGCCTGCTCATTTTCTTGATCTTCCCACAAGTCCAGGGTGGGGATTTTTTGTTTGTTTGGTTTGGCTTTTTCCCTCCATTGTACTGGCTGGGGAACTTAAGACTTGATGCTTTCTCTGAGGACATCTAACCTCAAACCAGCTTGGCAGTACTGCAACAGGCAAAGCCCACTGAGGGCTTAGGCATCAGGTACAGATACACCCTAGGGAGAAAAAAAGCATTATTCTAAATACCAATTCTGTTCTCACATGAATTTAAAAGAAGTCTTTTCAACATAGCCATTGGGATAATCCTATTGTTATTTTGATTCAGAAATGGGATAAAAATCTTCATGCTGTCTGTTTCAGAAGTCAAATATAGCCACATATTTCCTTAGTTCTAGATCCAGCTGCCATCAAAAAAAATAAAATGGGAATCTTAGGGGAACTTTCAGCCTGTTTTTGATTTGTGGCTTTACCTGGTAGTACAGAAAGAAAAAGTACACTCATCACTGTATTTTGCTTCATTTCCACCCAACATGTGTTTTGCAACTTCCCATTTCAAGACAAAGTCAAATTTTAAGGTCTAACTCCTCCCTTTATCTGTACAGATGCAAGTACCCAGAAGATGCTGCAACTTGTGAGCTACGTAGCCACACTTGCAACCACACACTCCTGCCCACAGATGTATTCTAGAAGAGCATCTCTTCAAAACTTCCATAACCAGTTCAAAACTGAGATTAATTCTGTTAATTTAACTTTTCATTTTTCTCCAGGCTATTAAATCCGACAATTAGCCCACCACCTAGAGGGGTGTTTCTCTCCTCCTGGCTGAATTAGGCCATTGCGTGAGAAGGCTCCAGCACAGAAACCCACGTGCTCTGTGAAATGGACAGCCCGCAGGTTTAAGAGATTATTCTGGATGAGTCAGTACAAGATTTACTTCTGGCCGACTGTTCCAATAAATAGTAATGCTTCCTCCAGACAAAACCACCCAGAAAGTGGCACCTAATCTCCATTTCTTATCCTCCTCCCAGTGACAGCCCCTAGCAAGCAATGCCACCAGGCATGGCTGCCAAGCGCTGGTAAATACCAGGATTTATAAACAGCAGTGAGAGAGAGCTGTAATGAGATCAATGTCGAGGATTGCAGTAAACGGCCTATGAAGCAATTTTTAAATGGGATTTCCTGCAACAAAGGCCAGCTCCCTACAACCTTTTCCAATAATACGAGGTGAAAAGGATTGGATTTGAATTATAATTCCTGATACTAAGGCGAGGACAGACAGCTTTGTACTCTCCATACAGGCAACTGCTCAGGCGATTTCTTTATCTCTCAGCAGGAAACAAAATCTTAAAATAATTCTATACAGGTACATCCAGCCCCAAATTACTGTACCAGAAGAATTCATCACTGTACGATTGAAAGAGGATGAACGATTGTGTTATTATTTGCTGTTATTACATGGGATATTAGATGGAATAGATGAAATGAGAGCAAGCACAGCCATATTTGTTTCCCTTTCCCGATTCCATTTCTGATGTAATTCTCAAAAGAAAAAAAAAATCAAAAAATAACCGAACCACAAAGCTAATAAACTTTGTGAAAGTTATCTGAAATAGATGTTTTTCGTTCAAACATTTCAAGGCACTAAAACGTCCCTGCTGAGGCTTAGGCAAAAGATTTCTTACCTGGGAAAAGCCCCTTCATTTCTCAGGGCCGCTTTCTTCCCTCCTCCTGCAAACCCACTCTTACAGCCAGATCTTTGATACTTTACCGAAAGAGCAGGAGCTGCGGCGCGGAGACACCGGCACCGCCTGCGCGCAGCCCGGCACAGAGAGAAGCAGCCCTGACCGCAGCCCGCCCGGCTCCGGGCAAACCGGAGCATCTTCGCATAGGACGCATAGGAAAGAGACGAGCAGCCCTGGGCTCTGAGCTGCCTCCTCTCCACCCTGTACGGGCTGCCCCAGAGGAGCCCAGCTCCTTTGCGCTATATTTTCAGAGCTGCTCCCTCCTCGCTGCGCGTCTCTGCACAGAACGCACCCGCCGCTTTGCCCCGTCTTTTTACAATTAGATCTGTGCTAAAACCAAAATTCAAACTATTTCAAAGATTTTTTTTTTTCCCCTTTAGGAGAAAGCATTTCAGCAAATAAAGCGCCTCTTTAGGTACATCTGGACGTGATTTTCCAGTGCCGCGTTCCCATGAGCCTGTAGTTAAAAATAAATCAAAGACAGAGAACTCGGAGAAGGGAATTTTCGTATTTCGCTGCTGCTCAAGAGGTTCTCTGGTCGTTAAACTGAATTTATAACACTTAGGGATTTCTTTCCACGTGGGGACTATTAGCGAGGTATTTAAGAGCTATTAGCGCGGGGTTTGTGACTGTTAACTTTGATGCCTATTTAAAGCTACATGGGACTTCTCAAACTTAAATTATTAGCCCGCTTTCCCTAAAAGGGGAAAGATGTCCTTAGGAAAAATTAGCACTTCCTGCTGCGGAGCTTCTTGGTGCCGGGATGGTTACTGGGGAGTGTAAATCCTGGTAGAACCGTAATTCCAAGCATTTGGGCATGATTTTTTTTTTTTCTCTTAAGAAGAACGAGTGTTTGAATTGTACAGACCAGTAGAAAAATTTCAGGAAAGTTATGACGTGGGGCTTACCACGGCTGCCAACAGTACACCTGAATGTTATTTGGAAAGTGAACGAATCGCAAAGGCAAAACCAGAAGCGACAATCATCTTTCTGACCTGGGTCCCACTTTGCCTTTAGCTCTTATCCACCGCCTCCACTGGGATGGGTGTATGTGTGTGTTGTTTGCTTGGTTTTACTTTTTATCTTTGAACATCCGAGCGACATTTCCCCAAACCCTGCGGGGAATTTGCTGGTGGCGGGCTTGGGGCGACCCGGCTGTCTCTCCCGGGATGGTACATCTTGTGGCACGGCCGGGGCTGGGGTCACCCGAAAAAACAGTCCGACCGTGCCGACCTCCGGGAGGCTCAAGACTTCTGAGGGGTGACTCCCACAGGACTGTACGTACTGTCACTGACCGTGAAGGTCAGCGGGTGTTCGTCCTGGGAAGGGGACACAGGTCGGCCTGAATCTCTGCCTCCCTGGGTGCTCTCGGTGAGCACGCACGGCACTGACTGAAGGGATGGCCCCTTTTCAGTGACCGACAGAAAGAGGGGAACGACACGGTTCCATCCCTGGGAAACAGCCGGGAACGCTGGGTTAGCCGGGTTGCAAAGCGGGAGCGTTGGAGTGCTGCAAAGGGCAGGGCTGGGCAGCAGCTCCCCTTCCCCCCCGGCAGCGAGAGAAGCCGCCCCTCTGCCCCATCCCTCCCTCCGAGCCGCCCGCTTGAGGCTGAACAGAGTAGATGGGGCAGAAAGGGGGGTTGGAAGGGAACACATTTGCTCATTAAAAAAGCTTCAAATGTGACAGAAGTCTGTCAACCCGTTGATCCAAGCCCTCTGTTCCTCTGGAGGGAAGGGGGGTCCCCCACCGCCGAGTTCATCCAGGGATTCCCGCAGGTGACCCCGGCTGGGGCGAGGGTGGCTCGGCAAGGCTTCAGGACCGGCCTCGGGCGGAGCAGCCCAGGCTCTGCGGGCAGAGGAGCCCCGGCCTCGTCCCCTCCCGCTCCGTGGCTTTCCCGTCCGCTGCCGAGCGCCGTGGCCGGGCAGGGAGGGCACCGGGGCACTTGCGCGGCGGCGGGAGGGGAGAGGGCAGCGGGGCAGACACAGGGCGATAAACAGGCAAACAAACAAGAAGGCACTCGCAGGGCTCGGCTGGGGTTGCTGACTGGACCCCAGCTCGCCGCAGGCTGCCACGGCCGCCGAGGCTGCGGCTCCAGGGCTCGCCCGCAGCTCAGGGAACGATGCAGGAGCGAGGGATGCTGCGGAGCCGCCGGGTGCCCCCGGTTCTTGCCGTGACCTGGGGAAGGAGCAGACCTGACAACTAATCGATCCGTGCCCATTAACCAAGGCTTCCAGGAAGCGCTGTGAATCGTCCTGCTTCTCCTTTCACATCCGAACAGCAGAGCTAATGCGAATAGAAGATTGCAAACCAGCATGACGTTGTTGGTACTAAACCAACAAAACAAACATTTCCAACGTTCGTTTCAAGGGACCATGCCGAAAACTGCATCTCCTCCCTTCCTCCCCCCAAAAAACCCCCGACTCCACCAACAAATTGGCCCCAAAACAACACCCCGATCAGACCCAGATTTCAAAGGTGCCTAGGGACGAGCGAGCTCTCACGGAGGCGTGTTTGTATTGCATGTCAGTGCTACAAACGGTTTCACACGCACACAGATGTGAGGGGAAGCTGGCGAAGTCCCACTCGGCCCCATGGAGGAGCTTCAGCCGCCCCCGCGGAGCCGCGCTCGACCCGCGGGTTGCGCCTATGCGCCCAGGGAAGAGTAACAGCATCTTGGCTGCTGTGTCACATGTCACCACAAGCCCTGGGACCACCTGCCTATTCTTTTTTGCCTAAGATAAAGATACTATTTAATTCCGCATTTCTATTTATATTCTTTCTCTCAATTCCTTAATTTTTCATTTCCTTTCTTTCCTTCTTTCTTTCTTCCTTCCTTTTTCTGTTTCTCTCTCCTTTCCTTCCTCTCTCTCTCCCTTCCACTCTTTCATCCTCTTGCTCATTCTTTCGTTCTTTCCAGTCTTTGGCTCTGGCTTGAAGGAGATCTGATGTGATTAAACTCACAGGGCGTTGGAGGGCAGAGGTAAATTAAGCCAAAGCGACAGAAAAGATGAAAGAAGCTTGCACAACTCGAGTGCCCGAGGACAGCTACCCTCCGCCTTCCTCCCCTGGGTCACGCAAGCTCGCCGCCGCCTTCCCCGGGGCCTTTCTGCCCATCCTGCCCATCCTGCCCCGGAGCTGCTTCTTCCGACGACACCAAAAAGGAATCTTTTTCCTTGCTTTTTACCTATAGTCCCACCGGGGCGCGTGGGGGAACGCGCCTGGCCCAGAGCGCTGCCCTGTCCTGCCCGCACCGGCTCTGCCCACCTCCGACAAGAGGGGAAACCTCGGGGAGGTGACGGGGTACAGACACGGAGGGAAGGGTCAGACCTGCGGGGGCTTCCCGGCCGACAAAGCCCCGCACAGGAGGTGTCTGCCCGCACAAAGCTCTGGCGGCGGTCCCGGCGCTGCCGCTGCCTCGGGACACCGGGATCGCCACAGCGCTCTGCGCTTCCAGGTGGGAAGAGGCGGCCCGCGGCTCTGCCGGGGCCCCCCGCCTCAAAAACAGAGCAGAAAGGAAGGAAGAGAGGGTCCCGATCCCTGCGCTCCACCTGCAATACAGACAGCGCTTAAACAAAGTCAAAATTCTGTATTTTTCTTAGCGCAAAAAGTAACGATAATGATAGTAAAACCCCACAAGCAAACAAAAACAGCAGAGACCTACTCCAATTTAAAATTCCTTCTTGCAGGGCAAGAAAAGAATGTGTGTGCTTTTCTGTTCAACAGGAGCTTTTAAACTTTAAAGATGTTCTGGACCACACTAAATATATCTCGAAATTCAGCGATGGAAGGAGACAACTAAATCTGATTGTAAATATTGGTAGGTTCCTCTTTATCTTTTGGGAAATCAAAGAAAAACAAAATGCGGAGACCAACGAAAAGAGCTGAAAATCCCGAGCTGCGAAAACCCCAGACTTCAATAATTTTCAGGGTATTGGCATGGCAATAACTCATGTAAACGGATGCGCAGCTGAATTTTAAAGTGTGGCAGTACACAGCCACTTTAAGAGACAGGCAGCTTTAAAAATAGCCCATACTCTGCTTATTTCTCTAAAATAATGTGTAAAACGCACCTTGAGTTTTATTTATAACTGTAACTAAATCAAGCTGTCGAAATGGGAGAACAGAGTTCGCCAGAGATACTGGGATGCAAGAGATCTAACATCAGCCTGAGGCGAAATACGTAAAAACCACCGTGCAACGAAATACGGCAGAGATTTACAGGATTAAAAATACAATAAAAGACAAAGTACGCAGTTACTTTCCATCTTAACGATTATGCGTTTTAAGTGAGGGGAGATTGCATTTGAAGTGATCAATTCCGTGTCAAAAAACCTCTTTCGGAAAGTTGTGGAGAAATCTGTATCGTGTCTTAAATGTGATTTAAAATGAGAAGTGATTTTTTGGAAAGTAAACGTGCAATCTTTATTTTACTACAGTTGGAGAGAATTAAACAAGTAAATACAAAACAGAGTAGTTCTTTAAACAGAAAAATAAGTGAGAATAAGTGAGGCCGTGTGTGAGGTTGTTGGTGTATTGATTTACTTCTCCGATGGATCTTTTCACCGGAGAGTT
The DNA here is from genome assembly GCA_013397755.1 of Cnemophilus loriae. Classification (NCBI taxonomy): domain Eukaryota; kingdom Metazoa; phylum Chordata; class Aves; order Passeriformes; family Corvidae; genus Cnemophilus; species Cnemophilus loriae. Next base: position 689,093 of record VZTF01003688.1, on the reverse strand, counting down.
ATCAACAGGAAAAAAAAAAAAATCAGGTGGAATTTTCCTTGTGAGAGAAGGTCTTGGGAGAAATACACAAAGTTCTACCGCCGGGCCCTCACCCCTCCCCAAAAGCAGGGCTTTTCTGGCGAGAGAATCACGCGTGATTTGCAGAGCACCCGCAAATCACTCCCGGTGACTATTCCCTCCTTGCCCGAGTCCGCTTAATTTGTAAATAAGTTTCAGGGCCCCTTTTCACAGAACCCAGTTGAGCAGGTAATTTGTTGTTAGTGTTTGTTTAAATGTTGTGAACCATGCACTCAAAAATAGGAAAACTATACACAAAAGAGGCAAACATGGGAACACAACTGGAAATTACTGAGTTATAAAAACGTCAAAGCAGAGCAATTTGCAAAGAGGCATCAGTAATTGTCTCCTACATTAACGGAAATGATTTGCCAAGCCCAACACTTTTGTTCTCCCCAGGATGGACGGGCGCTTCGCCATGGACCTCAATGAACTGGATCAGGACCTTTTTATCAGGCTCTCAGCCCAAGGGGGTTGCTCAGGACCCGGTGCTGGATCCTGCCGTGCAAACCTGCAGCCCTGGAGTGGGTTTTCACGGGAATTGAGTGGATTTATCGTAGTCTGCCTGGACGAGAAGGAGACATACGCCTCTGAGCCTCAGCTTTGAGGGCGTCTCCCAAGGATTCAAGGAAAGCAGCCGCAGCTGTCAATAGGAGTGCCGAGTGAAAAGCACAGACCGATGGGACGGTCTCCAGCAGGCCTGGGAGTGACACACTGTGGCCCTGCTCATGCCACCATATGGTGATGTGCTGTGGTCAGTCTGAGATGGCAGGTAGAGCCACACTTCCCACCAGCCCAGGGGGGCTTAAACAAGTCCATCCCCTGCTGTTTACTTCTATCATCTCCCCCAAAGTCACATTTCATAAATGAACTCTCATCATAGAGCCAGCCTGGCTTCTCATTCTGTTAAGACCCTATTTCCCTGCTGGATCATGGGGAGAAATATTTTGCCTCAGGTTCAGCCAGGCAGAAATGAAGCTTGCACAGACAGACCAACTGTGGCTCTGTGGGGTTATATTTTATTGCTTACCTTATTCTACCTTATTTAGGACACCCCAGACTTTGAAACTGATGTGCAAAGAGACAAGCTCAAATTCAGAGCTTCAGACTCCTCCTGCCTGAACCTACTCCTCTATCTTCAGGGTTTTTTTTCCCCCAAAAAACTTTTCTTGCATTCATACGGTCAAAAAAGTAGTCCAAATGACTGCCCAAAGCTGGAGGCTGACACGGTGGGATGACTGCAGGTGCCACGGCTGTAACCTGCTGTATTTATGTGTTAAGCCAGTGGATGTTCAGAGCTGGTTTCTAACTGTTCACATTTACACCTGCGGGGCTCTGCCCAGGCCCTTGCTTGTATTTTGAGAGGGAATGTTTTTGCACAGACTGACTCAGTAAAGTGTATCTGGTGTTAGGGCTGCCAGAAAGGTTTTATCTCTGATTTGCTCACTGTCCAGGGAAGCATAAAACCAACATCCACGGAACAACATTGCACTGTGGAAAAACCACTTTATGAGTTTCAAAGCATTATGCTTTTGCTTAAAAACACAGCTACTGGTGTAACATGTTGCTGGTGAGAGCCACAATAAAACCTGCAGACTGCACCGGAGCCAGGATTTTACTGAAGGCTCTGCTTGTGATTTTGTTGCTGAAGAAGTACCAACCACTCATAACGAACCAGCAGCAGGATACAACACAGTTCCAACCACATTATTTTTGTAAAAGAAGGGACATTTATCTTTGCAATAAAAAAAAAGTAAAATAAACTTCCAGAATTCAGACACGAAATTTTCTAATTAACGGATTAGGATCTAATATGTTAACCAACTAAAAATCATAGCATTCTTTTAATTTCAGGTGGAAATTCCTTTCTTCCCTCTACCATTTACCTCACAGTGGATAATTTTTCTTTTTTAACTTAAAAGCAAAAGGAATATTTTGCACTTATCCTACAAAGGATTTTTTTGTTAAGCTGATTTCTTGTATCCCATGAACAGTATTAGGCAACAAGATAATATGGATTTTCCTCACTGAGACCTGTAAGATAGGATTAAATAGCTGCTCAGGGCCTGATCCTGTCCTGCATTTTTCAGACTGTTATGCCTGGTACTGAGGAGCTGAGAGGCCAGCGAGCCCCCATGGAGCAAATTCCAGCTCAGAGTCTCTGAGAAACAGCCACTTTGCAGGCCTCCCTACAGAGAGCATCACTCAGCTGCCTCGGCCAAGCAGGGTGCCAGAACCCAAACTTCACCTGGAAGCACCAGTATTATCCAGAGCTCTGCTTAGAGGAAAAGTGACATTAATTTGCTTCGATACGCGCTGTTCTTTTGCTTAGGGAATTCATGGAAATCTGGATTTTGACATCCTTCACATACGCTGCCCTTTGCCTTCAAGCCTTTCAACAGTGCCAGCGGGACGGGCTGAAGAAAACCCCAGCACACAAACAGGCTCGTTATTCATATCATACGGAGAAAATTCAGAATTGGGTGGGCAATTTTCAAGTTTGGCTTTTGATATTTAGCAAAGTCAACCTTAGACACGGTCACAAGCACATTAGGCCAGGATTAGGTGTTAGTGGGACTAGCTGAGGCAGAAGGGAAGCTGACCTCGGCTGCTGTGCAGATGCTTTAAGAAGAAGGAACCCCAGGCGGAATGAATATGGAGATTAAGTTTGCCTGACATTTCCCATTTTTAGACACCGCTGTGACCCGATGCTTAGAACTTTGGTCTGAATCTTACTTGACACAAAGGAAAAGGAATATTTTTGGCAAGGAAAAGAGAGTGCGTTGGATATTGTTATAAAGGCTGAGGATTATTGCAAATGATTGCTGCAACGAAGTAACTACATCTTCTGGGCAGATCCTGCAGTTGTGATGTAGCTCCCAGAAATATTTCAGAAATTACAACAACAATAATTGTAAACATAAGAATAATTTACAAAATAATTACAAAACTATCACTACCAGCCCTACTAGGAGCCCTTTGTTTTCACCTGATTGGCAGCAGTCAGGAGCTGTCACACACTGAAAAACATTCAACAGGTAAGACAAGAAAATGTGAAAAAAATTATCCTGAAAACTTTCTGAAGAACAAAACAATTCTTTTTGCACCACAATGTAATTGTAGGTCAAAGTTTTGTAAGGAAGCAAAGAGTGTAAATGGATTTAGATCCCATTTATATGTGAAGTCTTTCCTAACTCCTTTAGATAACTTTGAAAATTGTGCTGTAAACCTTGGAGCAATATCTTGATCGGCCAAACACATCAATAAGCAAAGGGCCCTAATTTGAGGAAATATTTCCAGTTCTATAAAAATTTGTTATTGATTTATGAAGAATTTCATTTTCTCTTGCTGTTTTTTTATAAGTAGAGGGGAAAAAATGGAATATAGGGGTGTGTGTGTGTGTGAGTGAGTAGGAAGGGAGCAGCTATGCTCTACAGATCGTTTGCTCAGTAGGATTTCATTTACACAGAGTTGTTTAAATTTGGACTTTTAATTTGCAGTCACTGATTCGCATAACTGATAAATCCACTTATTTGCCCCTTTCATATTTTTTTCCCCATATTTCTTTAGAAAGCCAGTAATTTCTTTTTTCACCAGATTTGTTAAGGTTCTTTCTGTAATCTACCAGTTTGCCCTGTAGTCACAGCAACTGAATCCAGCTGACAAAAGGAATTTCAATAACCCTGAGAGATTTTTGGGAGTTTTGCTACTATTGCCATAATCCTCTCTCACAACCAGAAGCATCTACTGATGAGTCAGAACATGTCATGCCTCCTACCTTGTCTCCTGGCCAGGAGTAAATACACACACACTGCTGCCCTTCGGTTTGAGCCCGGCCATCTGCAGTGACAGAGCTTTATCTGCAAGGTGCCTCTATCGGCTGCCCTAGGTCTCTGTGGCAATCTATGACTTCCCTTTACATGAAACTCTGACATTTTAATCTGTAGAAGGTCGACACAGGATAATTATTAGGTACTAGAAACAAACCTAATGTTTGTTTAGGATGTGCAAAACGTTTTCTCTAATAATAATGTGAAACTTCTGTTTGTTTTAAAATAAATAATGTGTCTATGAAATGTGGCTCCTGAACATATTTTCAGAGGTGCTTCTGCTTTATTGTTAAGCACATCCTCAATTTTATTGTCTGAAGGTTTTCCTTCCCACTGTTAATTTGCAGCTCTAAAGACTCCAGCTGAGACTGTAAGGAGTTCTTCCTGGTTTAGCACCATCCTTGCTGACAAAGTCTCAAAACTAAAAAGTGCAGCCCAGAGCTCTAAGCTGGGTGACTGAACTTTCCTGTACAACCCCTCCAGCTATGTCTTCATCTCACCCAGTGCTTGGGTGCCTCTCAGCAGATACTGTAATCTTCTGCTTGTAAACTACTTCCAGTATTTCCAAGGTACCTTCTGAAATATACTTGTATTAAGCTCAGCAAGTATACCTGAGTTTGTGAAATGAAGGGACCAGGAGGTTCTGGTTCTCTGATCTGTCCTCATATGGGAGTCATTCTCGATATGCAAAGGTCTGTCTTGAACTTTCATGTATCTTGTTTAACAAATCTTTTCTGAGGCAAGGTAGTATTCAAGGAGTGTATATGCACCATGGGTTTATTAAAGTGGCATCATTTTGTATATTGGTCCCCCTTCCTTCCTAACACCCTATTTTTCTTCTTGACTACAGTGGGACACTGAAAAGGTTCTTTTAAAAATTTATGCGAAGTGAATCATGGTTCCTTTGCAGATGGTGATAGCTGGGTGAGAGTCCAGCACTGTGCACATGTACATGTAGATACTCCTTTATGCATGTGCACATACAAATAGAGTTTCATTATCGGCTTTGTGCATGGCTTTTAATTCTCCAGTTTTGAATTTGCTGTCTTTCATCCATTTTGTATCAAAAGATAGTTCTGAAAGCTTTCATAGATGGTTTTCATTCTGACCTTTCCAGACAATTTTGTATCATTAAAAAACCCCGCAACCTCACTACTCACCTTCTTTCCAGACCATTCACAAATATGTTGAACATCTGGATGCCTGCAGGATTTCATCAGCAATTACCTTCCACCATTTATCACTACTTTTTGTTACAAATCTTTTGAGCAGTTATTAATCCAAAGAGGGATCTTCCCTCTTACCCCATTAAATCCTACCTACTTTAAATGAATCTGATAACTGACCTCATCAAAAGCTTTTTAGAAATCTAAGAACATTACATCAAGTATGTGACCTTTATCCACAGGCATATTTTCTGCTTTGAAGAACTTTATTACACTAGGAGACATAACTTCTCTCTGTGAAAGCCATTTCAATTCTATTTCTACCAGTGCTTGAGACAGAAGTCAGACATGCTGATCTCTGGTTCTCCAGACGTGCCTTTAAAAACCAGGTGTCACATGAACCTCTCTGGCTTCCTCTGATCATGAGGCTGATTTTAATAACTTATTTAAGAGTTTCAAATCTACATTTGTTGGGGACTTCTTGGGGAACACTGTCTATCCTGGAGATTTATCACAATTTATTGTATTGACCCATTCCGTAATTTCCTCTGGTGCTGGGAAGAATCTACAGCTTATGGTTAGGAATCCATATGCAAGCGAGGAAATGTGGTTTGAATTTCCTCAAGCAGTTGAAGGAATGGGATGTGGATCTCTTTCTTCCAGCATGGGAGCCTTAATCCCTATTTACTGGTGTGTGTACACCACATCTTGTGTTCTGCTGATTCTTACTAGATCAAACCTTTTTTGAGGTGAATAGGCTGAGGAATGGCTGTTTTACAGTTTTGGCATAAGCTAAACATCCGGTGAAGGCTGAGATGAGTCTGACTGAGCACGGATACAGAAGCTCAGCTGTTTAGGGACTCTGACGTTAAGAGTGAGGTTCCTGTAGAATTTAGGAGCTGTACACTCGAGTTCTACTTGTGTTACCTGCATGTCTGCCATTTTATTTCTATACCTACAGTAAGTAAAGAGGAGTGAACTTATTAATTGAAAACACTTTTTATTTTTTTAGTAGAAAAATCATTCCTGTAAGGATGTATTTTGGCAAAGCCCATGAATGTGGAGTACTGAAGTTTTCATCATTAATATACTACTCAAACAGAACTCCTACCTGGAAATTTACTGTTACAAAGAAACATATCAGTCACTCATATCTGCAAGTTTTCATTCCAGACTCTTGTTGAAATCTGGCCCTTGGATTTGCAGTGCTTCACTACCATGCATAAATAAAAGCAGCAGAACACCCTGGCTTTGGGTGATGGAGCAGTGTCCAGATGTTGTGGATTATGTAAAGAAAGCATACAGTCATTGTCAGACTGGGCAAACAGCAACATTCAAAATGTTTTCAGTAAACCAAAAAAAGGTGAAGAAATAGAACAGGTACCCTCAGTTCTGGAGATGCAAAACAGTATCTACACTACAGCATGGTACATACCAAAATCCCATGCATCTCTTAAATGGACTTTTCTATAATCTCTGTCTATGTGTAACCGGGCGTTCCACCAAATAATTTTTTTTTTCCCTTAGCTGTTTTATTTGACTTATTAGGAAGCAATATTCAAGGTTATATCCAGAAACTCCACACTTAGGGTACAAGTTGTTTAAGCAACTAGAAGTCACAGTGTGACCTGCAATTTTATTTAAGAGGCACTGTGGCCCAGCACGTACCAAGCAGCCAGACGGTGGATCCTGCTGGGACCTCCATGGAGTGACACGCCTGCCTGCTGCACAATTCCCATTTTGCTCTCCACTTCTGTCAGTCCAATGCAGATGGACAACCTCTACATTTTGCAAGTGTGCAAATGGTTGCAGACCACCGAAGGTGACATTGTCAAATGTATTATTTCACTCTTGATCTTAATGTACATGTAAGAGTGTCTCTTTACATGTATGCTTTAAAGAGCTTAATCTAAGAGGCAGCTCATAACAACAGCTTTCATGGGCACTTGCTACTACTCTTTTGTAGATTTACTAACCATGATCAGCCTAATGATCTTATAAGACAGTATTATATTTTGTAATATAGAATCAGGACATATTTGCAGTAATGGATCAATACCAAGAGAAAGTAATATCAAGAGAAAGTGACCCAGGTTTTCAAAAGCAGCCAGCATCATTTACCGTCACCTAAATTCTACTTGGTTTCCTCAGGAACTAAAATATCATTTCTCTCATAACAACCTTTGCAGATTTTTCCTCTGCCCCCCAAGCCTGAATGACTGACCTTTTCCCATGGAGCACTGAAGCGGGGAAAATTACTTCATGTCATCCAACTCATGAAGATCACAATAGCCCATGTAGGCAGAGTTTTTCAGAGCCTTATGACTTAACACAGGGAAAGGTGACATCAGGGGATGAGGTGAGGATGCTGACAGAGTGAAGAGAAGTTCTGGGACTAGTAGCAGGACTTTTATTGTCATCACAATAAATCCTACTCAGAGGAAATACAAACTCCATAGCTGCAGATGTTCGTGTCTTAATCCCAAAACCTAAAGGGAAGGAATCTAGCTGCTCCTTCACACATGTGGTGAAGTCTCAACAGTTGCTAAAAAACATGGGGAGTCTCAAAGTGTCAACACTTCACAGCTTCCTTTCTGAGCAGAATGAATCCCATGCTGGGTGGATTTACCTTGCTGTGAATTGATTGATGATGTACAGAGATAGAAGAGCTCCAAAGCAAGAACAAAAGCAAGAGAGGGCCTGAAGAGCTGAGGAGAAGAATGGAAGAAGCAATGTGATATTTCTGCCAAGGAAAGTAAAATAATAGTGCTTGAAAAGATCGACTCAGACTAAGATTGCAGTGTAATACAGGCAGTGTGCTGTGGAGAGAGACAGGAAAATGCCCATGTGACTGTGGAACTCCCTGAACTGGTGCTGCATTCCCCACTGTGGTGTAAGATGAGTGCAGACAGGTGACTGTGCAGAAAACCATGTAGATATTTGGGAAAATGGTATATTGATGGCTCTCCTTAGATCGGTAGGGCTTTCATTCCATGCAGCACAAAACCATAGAAACCCATGTGTAAAGACAGATCTTTGTTCATCTCCTGTCCTAAACCAGAGGCACAGTTTCTATAATGTTTTGTCATGAGTAATATTCTGAGGAACGAAAGGACTCAGATGCTACTCATAAAAAGTCCCTTCAGCTTTGTACATGTGGCTTAATTTCAATTTGACACATTGTAAAATACAGATCACGATAGAATACTGGAAATACCACCTCCAATTTTACAGTAATTAGTGGAAATCTGATTTCTAACTGTACGCAAACCCCTGAAACTACTGCTCGTGCACTGGTGTTAGCATCAGTATGTTTATGTGCTATGGAGGAAGGTGGAAGATATTTTTTTGCATGATTCTAGAAAGGTAGAACCTGCTCAACACTCAGCTCCTCCAAAGGTAATGGGGAAGTAAGCTGGGAAAAAAAAAAAAAAAGAGAGAAAGAAAAAAAGACAGAAATATAGAGAGACATGAACAAAGATTAATATTGGTAACTGAACAGTCTGATTTTAAAGTGGTGAGCCACCAGTCAAGTTAAGAACACCACTGCATGATCTGCAGGTTTTTAGACTAAGGCAGAAAACATTGATTTAGCCTAAAGAGTGTTAAAGGCAGAAGGTACGAAGTTCCTGAAAAAACAACCTGTCTGTTCCTCTCCAAATCTTGTCCTAAAAGTCTTAACATTTGTTATCTCTTTTTTTTTTTTAAAATAAATCTTGACCTTGCTGCATTCCAGGGACTCTTAGTGATGGATTAAGGGCATATTTAGCTGTGACCAATCTGTTATAGCTGAACTCCTGAGTCATCTGCAGACTCCTGAGTAGTGTGAACTGATGCTTGCCAAACGTCTCTCTCCATAGCTTGTATTTGCTCCACACTAGGTTCGTTCCTTATACTTCAAGAAAGAGGAATTTTTTTTTTTCCTGTGAACACTTTCTTATTTTCCTAAACAGTTTCAGAATTTTTATTGACAAAAACTACAGGAAGAAAAACAGTGGGCTTGTTTTCCTCTCTCTCTCTCTCTCTTTCTCTCTCTCTCTCTCTGTCTGTCTTTTCTTTTTAACAGTTTTTGCAACGGGGATTTTATTTTCAACCCATTTAATCTGGTTTGCATGTTAAAACACAAATTTAATCCACTTTGCTTCCACCATTCTCCTAAGCAGAAGTACACTACAATTTTGATGAGCTAGAAAACGCCTATAAATTTGCAGAAGATTCATGGTCATATAATCCTTTGAAGAGAGAAATTGCATGCTGGGTTAGTCTTCTAATCCGCAGGTGGTTTTCCCCCACACAGACCCAGGTACTTTGTGATCTTGGGAGGAAACCAGTGGGGTTCCCCTGTGTGTCATTGCTCTGAGGTAGGTGCGTTACTTCCCAGGAAACAGAAACTGGATTCCTGGCCAGCCAGTGTGTGTGTGTTTGTGGGAAAAAAGACCTTTCAATATCTTCAATTTTCACTTTTAAACACTGAAGACCATTCAATTTTCCTTATAAAACCAGACTTCCACAAATTTTAGCACAGTGCTGATGACTAGCCTTACTTTCAGCAAAGTTTAGGAAAGCAGCAGCCCTGGGATCAGGCTCAGTATTTCTTGTGGAATGGCATGAAACACATTGTACTCTGTGCCTTTATATAGGTGAAATAAAAAAGAGGTTAACATTTATTAAAACTCAAATGCAACCGATTGTCCAGTCCTTACAGGGATGAAAAGGTGTGTTTTCACATTTTTCTGTAAATAACTGTCGTCAATGCAACTCCAAAACACTGCTACCACTCTAAAAAGAGAAATCAAAACTCCCTTTTTGTTAATGGATGATTCAACCACATTCTAAAGAATTTGTGAATTAACAGATAATGTGCTGCTTATGTATGTATGTCTGTACTTGCCTGTACTAGATGATGGTTATCACATAAATAAAAACCTCAGTGGGAACAATCTGAAAATATTCCGAGTGTTTAACATCAGCTAACAGCTGAAGAAATAACGAATCCATTAAAGAAGTCTTGCTCTTTACTTTCATTCTTGTATTTGCATTTGTCTTAGTGAAAAAATGCCAATTGATGATGAAAATGATGAAAATTCTTATAGGATGCTCATGTGTTTTCCTGATTTCATCCTGATTTCCACCCAACTTCTCAGATCCAAGCCTTGAGGACTAAAAGTATCAGAAATGCTTGTGTTCCCGGATTTCAGGCGGTCTGCAGTAGTTCCGGGGGATTATAGGGTGGCGGAACCCATTCCCCTTTCCTGGAACGCCAATGACATCTAGCGGCGAGCTCAGGTCCCTCGCAAAGCTATAAAATGTTAAAAAAAGGTTGGAGGGAGCGGAGGGGGGTAGCAGCGAATTTTGCATATATTTGTTTCCACCAAATACTTGCAGACAACCCTTCCAACACTAAGGAAAGCTTTCCCAGTACTTCCTCATCCCAACCCGGCCACAACGACTCTCCTGAAACTGCAGTTCCCACGTGAAATTTTGCTCAGTGTGCTGCATTTTTGGGTTGATAATGTCAAAGAAACTCGTAATCGGTGAAGCTGAAACAATATAAAAAGAGTTTAGGACAGTGCAGTTCCCTCATTCACAACCAAGAGGTACAAACTCCTGACAATCAAACTTTGTCTTACTGAGGAAAAACTCAGTCCCTACAAAAACAGGAGAAGAACAAACTGAGGACTGTCAGCTCTCAGCTGAAACCAAACATTTCTCACTGAGGAGATTTCCAAACCTTCTACAAAAGCTATAGGAGCCCCAAGGGGAAGGAGGCAGGCAAAAGAGAAAAGGAAGGGGGGAAAGAGCAGCTAATTGTAGGAGAGATGTCTGCTTCACTTAGAATTATCCTGCTGACACTGCCAAGCACCTCTTCTGCCTCTGACAGTGCTGGGCAGTGACTCAAGTGTGATGTTGTGATAAGCAGAGATAGAGGGGCCATACCAGGGCCAGCGGCTTGCTCTAAGGCCCTTTGCTCTTTTACTGGGAATAAAAGTTAGAAGCAGAGCCCGTGTAATTTATCTTTGCTGTTCCATCTGAACATCTTTCTACCTCCTTTCTGAGAGGCACCGTGGAAATAATTTCCTTACCCCTCCTTGTGGATGTCCTTGCCATTAAAGCAGAAGCAGTGCCTGGGACCAGGATGTTCGGGGAGCCCTGGCAGCAGTGCAAGGCTGACCCACACCCCAGGCTCCAAGGGGCTGCTCTCTGGAGCCAGCCTTCCCAGGGGCTCCTCTTGCTTATTGCGCTGCATGTGCCCATCCAAGGTCCACCACGGATACTGAGCTCGGACATAATGCCCTTTATCAGGCTTCCCCCTCGAGGAAGCCTCTCTCTTGCCACAGCCACAGTACATAAGACAGGAGTCATAGATAAAAGTATGAGAGGGAGGAAAATAAAGTGGGTAACCCCTTCAAGACACCAAATATACTGGCTCAAAGTTTGCTGATTAGGTTTTCTTGGGAAATATTGCTTTTACTGAAAGTGAATAATTTTCATTCAATTTTGACCTCAATATAATTTAAAAAACCTACATATAATATAATTTCCAAATGTTGCAGCACTAAAGCAGAAAGATATTGCCAATTTTTTTTTAAATTACAACCTATTAGATAATGTGGACTTTAAATTTTCGGTTGGGACAAAATAAACTTTTCAGAATATCATATTTTCCCATGAACTAGGAAACCTTAGCTTCACCTGGACTTTCCTGAAACTAATAGGAATACAAACAACTATTTTGGATTGCTTTGTTTTGCTATTATAAGTAGCAGCTTCATTGAATAGCCAGAATGCATTCCTCAAGAACAAGCTGAGAACATCAGATGAGATTCAAAACCATTTTCTTCTAGAACATCTTCTAGAACACATATACGCAGAAAAGAAAAAGGAAACAGTTTTTTAAGATATAGATTTAAGGGAGCTCTGAAGAGATTCAAGAACCGCTGTTTGATCTTAAACCCTGGAAGACTGATAGGATCATTTTATGTGTCCAGCCCAGCAATGATCACTAACCTAATTGACGACCGAAGGAGGACAACAATTCCCGAGCTTTACTGGTTCATGTACTACTCCTAATAAATTGTGTTAAAGTAAAACAGTGGAACATTAAGATCATCCATCATCATTAGCTCATGTTCAGCTTGCAAACTGCTGAAATGGAATTGCTCTCAGCCTTCCCAGCATGACTTAAATGTTCAGAGCAAGTTCCTCTTACTATGTGCCTCTGGATAAGGAGTAAAAAGGGAATTTCTGACTGGAAAGTGCTGCTGGTTCTAAACAATCGGCATCAGCATCTCTCCACAGCAGTTAAATATGCAGCAGTAGACTTCTCTGGGGTCTCTGGCCATGAGCAAATTGTGCTCCAGTTCTGTAAAACTGCCTGTTAGTTAGATTTATACATTTTGTATTTCTCCATCTCCTGTTCCTAGCTCTTCAAAACTCATTTATTGGCAGCGACTTCAACGAATTCTCTAATCAAAGTATGAGGATAATATTTTTAAATTTCTCAACAAATTTATGACTAGGAAGTTATATTATTTTTAGACAAGAGGTAAAAAAGGAGGAAAAAATGATCAGACAAAACAAGCCCTGGGCAAAAGAGAAATTAGAGTTGAAGTAATCTAGTCCAGTTCTGTACCACTGTACGTCATTGTTGTATTTAAAGAGGGGTCTTGCAGAGCAGGTTAGACAGGAGTCAGCACTCTGGTGGGTGGTACTGCAATCTCTGTTAGTATGAGTGAAACACACTACACTTGGAAACAACTTCTGGAGGATGACTAATCTACTGAGAAAGAGAATTTAGGTTTATAGATTGATTTCAGTTTTGCGTACCATCAATACTAACTTTTTATTGGGATTTTTTTTCCAATTACTTGTCGTGTCAGCCACAGGCCCACAGAATGGGTTATTCCCTTTTTTCCTTCAGTAGGCTTTTCTATATTTGTCTCCATGTGTGTCTCAGTTCTCCTCTCATCTTTCTTTCTTTCCTTCAGGCTTTCTAATCTCAGCTCCTGTCCTGGTTTTGGCTGGGATCCCTCCAGCCTTTCTGTGTCTGTTTTCATGCTTCTGAGTGAATTCTTACTGTTCTCACCAAGTCTGTTTTCAAATAGGTCCCATTCAGCACAGAAAGCCAAAAAGAGTATTCCAGCAAGCAGCAGAGAAGATCACTGCCTATATTTCAGGCTAGATTATTTATACACCTTGATGTGCTGATACAGCAGGATGTTGTTAAATCAGCTTTGCCCTGTGTGGCATCATCATCCCACACATTCTTTTCCAGCCAGTGTTACCAACTAATTCCCATCTCTTCCTGCTTTGCTGGGGTCACGCTGAGTTCTAACCCTAGCCTCCAGCATTCTCAAAAACTGCAAATTTTGCGCAGTCTGTAATAGGTTTGTTGAACCAAACAGGAGATGGGTTGTATGTACGTCTTACATTTTGACACTAAGCTGCTGAGAGCTACTCAAATATTTTTCCTGACGAGTTTCATATCCACCCATGGAAGTTCTATCAAGGCAAAAGTTTCCTTTGCTTTTTGGAGAAAAACATCATGCAGTCCTCCCACTGAAGTTCACTACAGTCAGAAGATATCACATCTACTGCCTTTCTGAAGTCATCCATAAGACTTGCTGTTCTGCCATTAAAGCAAAGCCAATTGAATTATTAAGAAATTTGTTTCAAATAATTGCTTATACAGAATATATTAAGACTCAAATGGTGGGAGGTAAGGAACATTTAGGAAGCCATATCCAAAGCTCTTAGTGCGGTAGCCAGCTCTTGAAATCAGATAAAAAATAACAGCAGATATGTTAAGTGTATTGCACTGTGATAATTCCCACATCACACCTCCCTACACTTGTTAACCTGGATGACAAGGAGATGGACATTTATTTCTATCTGTATTCCGAGCCTGAGCTCCATCTCCAGAGTTTAGCCAGTGTACTTTCTGGTTGTTTTCACTATACTTACACTTTACTAAGTTAAACCCTTAATAAGAGTTTATTTTCAAGCAGGGCTTCAGAGCCCAGACTGCCTCAGCTCAATTAACTTCTGGATGGAGACTATAAGGACCTTAATCCATCAGGCAGTTGCCCATTAGAATTGCAAAAAGTACTGGGACTCTTCTGCAGCAGCTGCAGCAACGTGATGGGGCAAGTTCTGTCTACTTTGTATATGTGAACCAGCAGAAAATGGTTTAAGTTAACAGAACCCTTTGAAATGTTATTGTTGAATGTATGGAACACTGTAATCCACATACACATACATAAGCACAAGAAGCTGACAAAAAAAATTCATCCTTCACATTGCTTTTACTTATGCTTAAAATCTTTTGACTAGCTAAAGTGCTGAGGACTGGTTTTACATAGAAATGGTGAGACTTTGGTCAAAGGGAATCACAGAATCATAGGATTTTTTTAGGCTGGAAAAGACCTTTAAAATCATTGAGCCCTATTATTAAATTATACAACCTTACAAGACAACTGAAATTACAATCCAATGTGCAGCTAACAACAGAAGTAACAAGAGGTGATTAAGAAGGTGCCCTGATTTCAGCTAGGATAGAGTTGAATTTCTTCCTGGTAGCAGGTACAATGCTGTGGTTTTGATTCAGTATAAAAATAATACTATTATCATCATTATCGCTTTTTACTTCATTTCAACTGTTAAACTGTATCTCAACCCACAAGTTTTACCTTTTTCTGATTCTCCTCCCCATCCCACTGGGGGTGTGGAATGAGCAAGTGGCTGTATGATGCTTAGTTGCTGTCTGGAGTTAAACTATGACAGAAGGTGAAGAAAAGTGGTAAGAGGCGAGTTTTTCTATATTCAACTAGATGACACTTTTAGAACAGCAGATGGCTCCGAACACATTTAGTTTAGCATGACAAAGAAGTTATTGTCCATGTGAAAAATAAAAATGCAAAATCTGAATGCCAGAATTGCTTCTCTCTATACTGCAATAAGTGTCTTTGTAAGGGGCCAAGGCAGGATAAACTGCTTTTAAATTGAGAAGGTAACACAAAAAATCTGGCTATTCCTAGAAAAAGTAAAATAATAAGCTCCAGTAAAGGATAAGTACAAGAGCAGTGTGTTCACTCTGGAGACTCCAGCATTAGAAAGACATGGACCTTTGGAGAGTGTCCAGAGGAGGCACACAAAGACGCTCAGAGGGCCTGAAGCACCTCTGCTATGAAACAGGCCAAGAGAGTTGGGGTTGCTCAGCCTACACAAGAAAAGACTCTGGGGAGATCTTATAGCAGCCTTTCAGGATCTGAAGGGCCTACAGAGAGCTGGAGAGGGACTTTTAACAAGAGCATGGAGTGGCAAGATGTGGGGAATGGCTGTAAGCCGAAAAAGGAGAGGTTTAGATTAGATGTTAAGAAGATGTTCTTTACTGTGAGGGCGATGAGGCACTGGCCCAGGCTGCCCAGAGCAGCAGTGGATGCCCCATCCCTGGAAGTGTCAAGGAGGGATTGGAGGCCTTGGAGCAACCTGGTCTAGTGGAAGGTGTCCCTGTCCAGGGCAGGGGAGGTTGAACTAGATGATCTCTACCATTCCTTCCAACCCAAATTCTAGGATTCTATGAACAGAGTAACAGCAAAGCAGTCTCTGATGAGGTGTCTGAGAGTGACCCTCCGGTAGCTATATCACATATTGCAACATCCAGAGCAGCACAGGGCCAGTGGCACCCACACATGGGCCTGTTTCTAAGAAGTAGTGACCACAGACCAGAGGAATAATGTTCTGCAGCTAAGCAGAGCCTTCGGTGTGCAGCACGGTCTCGCCCGGACACCCGTGGATGTCCTTTCGTGGGACTGCACAGAGGTGCTCGTGGAGTGCAGGGAATGAAGAGCTGAAGGAGTTGTGCACAGAGATGCTTTGCATGGTGCACTAGGTGGAAATCCTCTGGATTATCATTTCTTTAAGCAGCACTGATCAGTGCTGGACCCAGGTACATGAACTTGACCTCAGACAAATCACAGTTTCAGAGTTTTCTTACTCAAAACATGTTTGGCCTTAATAAGCAGACAGAGCATTTGGTTTAACACTGGTTTTAGATTTCCTTAGTTTTTCTCTTGTGTTTGTAAATCAGTCTGAAATATGCTAAACTCCAGTAATTTCTAGTCTTTTTCTCGCTGCAGAATTACAGGCTTGTGAGTGGGAAAGATTTCACTGACACCTACTTAAAGACTTTCAGTGAAGAAAGCAATTAAGCTGGTGACATGACTTTTTTTTTTTTTTTTTACAGGAATCAAAATAATTTCTTCTGAGCAATTAAAAAGGTAAGTTTGATCTGCCCAGGCAGGAGCATTTCCATTTAATTAAGGATCAGCTCTATTGACTTTAAAAATTCTAGAGTCCAAGAGATTGTTTAAGCATTATACATACTGTCCAGGGAGTAAATTGAACAGTAGGCCAGAAACGTCAGGATTTTTAGGTTTACATAAGTTGCTCCATAAATGATCCTCTGCTTCTTCCTTAAGGAGAAAGCAGAATATACAATCCTGTTGTAGCAAAAGCACAAACTTTCTGCTACCTATTTTCTACTCAAGCATGGTCTGACAAACCATTCTAGAAGGTATTTGAGAACAGATTTTTGAATGTTGAAATCTACGATAATATTGACGTGGATTGCCAACCTTTGCATCAGAACTCTATCTCCAAGAAGATAAGGTGCAGATAAGCACCTAAAGACTGAATGTCTAATCCCACACTATTGCTATCAAACTGGCAATCACTATCACCACTGAAATCCTCTTTTAAGGGAGGAACAAAGATAAGCACAGAGTAATTTTTAAAAAGTATTTTTTCACCATGGCATAGTGTCAGCTTTCATCATTCAGACCTGCTCAGATTCTGCTCAAGAACTGACTTGTGCCGGAGGAAGACTTGGGAATCTTCACGAGAGTGCAGAACCTGCTGCTGTACCCCTACACATCCCTTTTTCCAGACATGCTGCACCAGACAAAAGCCACAGTCCCACCAAGGTCAAAGGTTTCAGCAGGTTAACTGTGAAATGGCAGCAAAACCTTTGGCTTAAAATATGAACAACTGTGAGTTGATGTTTAAGGAAGCTCTTCCTGGATTTCAGGACTTGTTGTATTAAACAAAAAGACAGTTCTTTAACCACTACTGTTTTTCAGTAATTCACACATGCTGCAGTCTCAGCAATGCCTCTGTGTTTCCCAGCGGGAGCTACATAAATACAAAATCCATCTGTTAAATGCAGTCCTTGCTAATTGTTCAGCTCTTTACCATGCCAGGATATATTCTTGCTTTGACAGAGGCTTTAACTAGCAGATATTTTTGCCAAACAATAGTTTGCAATTCAATATTGCAAACAACTAGTCCTGTCTATCTTTCAAGACAGACTGGTGACACTCACAGAAAGCTTGAGGAAAGCGAATTTCTGCCTTGACAGCTACAAAGTTGCTGTAGTTTTCTTGTTTGTGCTTCCTGAGACTTCAGCAGGAAGTTTTCTGGCTCCCAGAGGGAGTGTATTACATACTTAATTCATTGCTAAGAAGCTTTACGTTGCATGATTTTGCTTGCCAGCTCATGAAAAGCAGAATGCAGAGGTGAGGGCATTCACTCAGGCTTTTCAATATGACGAAACTGCAGTGTGAGTTCGAAACAACACAGTATTCCATCCATATTGCACAAGCCCCTGCACGAACAGGGATTTGTTATGTGAAATATTACACACATAATGAATGACATTGCACATCGTTCCAAATGCATTCACCCATTTTATTGTTTTCTATAAAGAGAAGATAACAAAAATTACGCACATCACCGTTTTTTTCCCAATAGCAGTAGCTGTATCGTCTTTAGCCGGTGTTTCTGAAACGAAAAAACCCCTTACATCATTTCAAGGGTTGCATTATAAAGGTTCAGAGATTAAGGAATAAATATCCAAACACCTATATGTGTCCATCGTGAAGCTTTTGAAGACTGAAATAATGTTTAACGTGTCGCATTTCATACAACTGATCAACAGAGGGCAGCAAATTCCTTGCAAAACGCAGCAGTGCCATAGATTTGAGAGATTTCTCTTAAACAAAGTATAGCAACGATTATATTTCTTAGGTTCAAAATGCTAATAGAGAAATACGTGATTTACAAAGTGTCCACTGTTAACTCAGCAAGTTCTTCAGTGTTCTGTTACATCAGCTGATGAAATATGAAAGCTCCAAGTCAGAGCACTTCCCAACATCCTAAATTTCTGCTTGATGAAATTTCAGCTTGATAAAGTGTCTGCTGTGCTTTAAGCAGAGATTCATAAAACTGGAACAAAGGATGGGAGGAGTTTTTTGAATTTATGTTCCGTTTTAAGAAATATTAATCTTTTTGCAGCGTTTTTGGACTCTAAAAAGAAACCTCTCCCTTCCCAGATCTCCCAGCCTCCACACAAGATCCCATCTCCAGCTCAACCTCAGCAGTTGCTTAGATGGCAATTTCTCTGCCACTGACTACACCCAAGGCTGTCTGTCCCTGAGGTCTTATTTTGGGCAGGGGGAAACATTTTACACAAGAGTTCTATAAAAAAACCATAATAACTGAAACTTGGTTTCAAATGGTGTTCCTGGGGTTGGATTCTCAGTATGAAATGTAGTGCAAATTGAAGATTTCCCTGTAGCTGAAAAATCCCCCAAATATTACATCTTTGATGTGTACTAGGGAAGGAGTTCCTGATGCATTCTCTCACTCAGTAGAAATTATAAAAGTTTGGATTGCTTTTTTTTTCTTTACTTCTATCTAACTACTTGTCTACTTAAATGAAAATTGGAGAAAATTAAAACTTTTGAATCCTTTAGCACTCAGTCAAAATCTGCTGAAATTAGACAGCATGTTTAACCAAAACATCCCAAACCCATTTTCTGTGGGGTGGGATATAGAAATCACACATTGCGGAAGGTATAAAATCAATTTTCTTAAAAAAAAAAAAGAGCTTTAAAGACTTGTACAGAATAATAATTTTTTTTAATGAAGAAATAAGTTTATATTTAAAAGGTATTAAACTTCTGTAGTTGGAGGTTTCAGGAACATAACCAATATCCTTAGAAAACTGCTTTTCTGTTTTTGTCCTACCTGGGATAGTAGAAATAGTTTGAGAAAAACAAACTAACAAAACCCTTCCAATGAGGTAAGTTTACCTCTTTATTGAATTGTATTTATTTGGGACAATATTGCGTTAATATTTGATATTTATCCACTGCTCCTTTTTCCTCTGCCATTTGATAAAAGTGAAGTTTGATTTCACCACAGCTCAGGAAAAGTGTTACCTGCTAGTGTAACAAGTTTGAATTTTCCCATCAGAACAGAAGAAAATGCATAGTATAGAAAACTTAAGAGACTCTTTTGATACTCAAAGGGATAGAAGTAAAAATATATAAGTACAAAAATATACTGTATGTTTTAAAACAAGAATAATTTATACAAGGAAAGTTCTCTGCTCAATTATTTATAATCCACTTTTTCTCTCGCCAAACCTGTCAGTGAGATAGGCAGTAAAGGAGCAGATTTTGGATTTCTTTAGGCACCTTAATGTAATGAAAAGCCTATCCTTGAAGGTGTGTGCTTACTCATTCCTATTGCTTAAGCTTCTATCTTTACATTAGATTGTTTTTACGACAGTAACACAGAATTAAAGATCAGAACATTGAAAATAGTAGATCCATATGTATTTGAACAGCAGCTCAAGGGGAATAAAAAAGCAATAAATCTAAGTACTTCTATCTTTCACAGGTAATTTTTTTTTCTTCCTTCGTTAGGCATTTTAATGGCTTGTATTTATCTCTTCAGTTATACCCTCCTGGCAGTCGTCTTAGAAAGGCCCATATCACTTACATGGAAGGATTTCTCGTTTTCTTCTCGTTGTCCTGCACAAACCCCAAATCAGGAACATTACCCGATTTTGTCCCTACTGACACCACTAACACACCACAGAGGGCTGCTCTGATTTACCACTTGTTTAACAGCAGCTTTAACAATCCATTGCAAACTGCAGTGATGTTGAAAATGCTGAAGACACTCTGACAGGATATCCCCAAGGAAATACATAGCACAGCTTGGTTTATTATTCTCTATTCAATCCATGACAGGCATAGAAGATGGTTTTATTCTTACTTTATTCTAAAAGTAAGTTTATAAAATAGATTCCGAACTCACTCTTCTCTAAAAATTTTGCTATGTTGCTTGAATCAAGCAAAAAGAAAAGGCAAAGATTTTTAAACAGGCTCTATTCCTGCTTGTTCCTGTTTCTGGGCTGTTAAAGGAGAGGGCTACAACCTTCAGCAGGCCCCAAGATCTTTCTTCACTTTTTGTTAGCCTAATTAACATGCAAGGAAACAGTGTAAATTCTAGACAAAATGTCCAGCAACCCATAAAGGTAGTCCTGGCAAAATAACTTAGGAACAATAAGAAACATAGCTGGAAATCAAGTCTTTAAACAGTCACTAGGAGTAGAAAACAAATTAAATTATACTTTAAGAGGCAAAACCCCAAGAGCTAAATAGTGCACAGAGAAAGAAGGAAGCCAGCATTTGAGAGGTACAGTACATGGATGAGTTTGGGTGAGGCTGACAGCAACAGGCTCTCAGCTTTGCCACCAAGCTCTCTGAAAAACAGGTTTGTAGCAATTACATAACGCCCAAATCCAGCAGAGATAACAGCAGCTAGTGATGGCTCCTTACCCAAAGAGAGGCAAAGATCAGAGACCTGTTGAAAGGCAAAGCATTTAATTAATGCTACATACAGCAAATACACAAAGCAATTCCTTTAGCTGTAGTGCTGTTGAAGTAGAAGCATTTAAAAACTAAACAAGAGAGCTTTCCTGGAATAGGTGCTTCTTAGCTGAAGAGTGGGAGAGTCAGGTGCCAGGAGGGGATGAAAAGTCCTCGTTACATCAGCAGAAAGAAAGTGCAGCAGCACCTAGCAAAAGCCAGTCCCTTAAAATAAAGGAAGATAAGCACAAAGTGTTCCCTCTTGAGTGGAAAAGCATATGTGAATAGTTGTCTGAACAAGCTTGTGTTTTACTTTAGCTTTATTAAGGTAGGTACAATGCATAAAGCAATTATTTTATTAGGGAATTTGATCTGAGGTTCCTGATTTATATGGATTACGGGCATATAAAGAAGTTGGAAGTCTTTCTAATGAGGTTTTGGTACCTTAACTTACAACAGACATGGCTTTTATCTGGGTATCTGTAAAAATTGTAATTTAATTTTTCTCTTTCATTATTTTAGGAGCAAACTTGGATCCTCATATTTGTGGGTTTCTGAGATGAGTAAACTCAGCCTCAAGAGTATTTTATCCGTTTGAAGTGTTTTGCATTTAAAGTGGATAGTCTGATACAGGGATTGTCGAATGTGTCGGCTTCTGATTTGGGAGATAAACTGCTAAATTATTAAGGTACCTGTGCTTGGTACTCTGCTTTTTCTATTTAACCTTTTAATGCCTAGTAGCATTCAGTTGTTGTGGAGCAGGTAGGAGACAGCACCACTGAAAGAAGTAAGCTAAAATAATGAACCAAAGATATTATAACAGGAGTTTTGAGTATTCTTTAAGAAATACCTTTCTTTTTTTCCTTGAATATTAAAGTTTGAGTTTCAGCATATGTCAACTATTTCATGTTTTTAATCATATCTCTCAACCACCTAAATGATCATTCTCTAGGGAACCGAAGTTTTAGAAGAGAAACTTAAAAATTATATCAAATGTATTCAGCATAAAATCTGCTAACCTGATTATCTCTTTTGACTGTGATGACTCACATCTCACTTGATAGAGGGCTTAGTGCTCTGAGTTCTGGCTGCTGAGGCAGTTCCCACATGATTCCTGATGCCTCTGCCCCATCCAAGCAATTGTGTGTTAAATGTACATCAGTCTGTGTTAGTGATAAAGACAGAATAAATGCTTTTCTTTTCTCCTCTATTGTGGGTGGGTAAAGGCCTACTTGGATTATGGTAGTGCTCAGGAGAAAGGGCAGATCTACATCCTATTTATTTGGAAACCATGATAAAATAGAGACCCTATCAGTGAAAGAGTGAAGAATCACACCTAAATCAGGAGAAGGGGGGAATTCTGGTGTGAATCCACCAGTTCTTATGCTGATGTGGAGAATAAAATCATAGAATCATTAATGCTGGAAAAGACCTTTAAGGTCATTGAATCCAGCTATTAACCTAGCAGTGCCAGGTCCACCACGAAGCCACACCCCTAAGCACCACATCTGCATGCTTTTGAATGCTTCCAGGGGCGGTGATTTCACCACTTTCATGGGGAGCCTGTTCCAATACTTGACCACACTTTCAGTGAAAACATTTTTCCTAATATCCTGCCCAAACGTCCCCTGGTGCAACTTGAAACTGTTTCCTCGCATCCTCTTGCTCATTACCAGGGAGAAGAAGCCAACCCTCACCTGGCTACACCTTCCTTCCAGGTAGAGAGCAATGAGGTCTCTCCTGAGCCTCCTTTTCTCCAGGCTAAACACTCCCAGCTCCCTCAGCTGCTCCTCATCAGACTTGTGCTCCAGACCCTTCACCAGCTCCATTGCCCTTCTCTGGACTTGCTCCAGCCCCTCAGTGTCTTTCATGGAAAGGGCCCAAAACTGGACACAACACCCGAGGTGTGGCCTCACCAGTGCTGGGTACAGGGGAGCAGTCACTGACCTGGCCCTGCTGGTCACACCATTTCTGATACAAACCAAGATGTGTATTTTGGAGCACCTCTGTTACTTACCTTCAAATCAAATTATGGATTTGCATGACTTTCAGTAATGTCATCAGTTATAGTTGCAGCTTGTTGCTTTCCACTACTTAGATTTTCAAGGATAGAGAACAAGAAGTTAAATTCACAGTAACAGAATGTACTTTTATTCTCCAATTCTCGTTTCTCTATGGCAGCAAACGTAAAACAAATGATTAGTTGCACTCTACTGTAGTTTAGTTGAGACCTTACATTCAGTGCCAAAGTACTTTGTCTTAATTTAGACCTTGAACATATAAGCACTTGAGCATGTATCTAGAATTACTCACGAGTAAAGCTATTGACTTCAAAGCTGTTGACTACCGTACGAATCAAGTTCAGCTTTGTAAGGTTAAAGGTCTGGAGACATTATTTCTTCACTATACCAAAAAAAAAAGAGGCTAAGCAAGCTGTGGCTTTTGTCCAGTAGGAAGATTTTTTTTACAGATAAAGATCGGTAATGAAAATTGTTTTCAGTATTGTTATTCTGGACATGCCAGGAACAGACAAGTGAAGATATTGTCACCTTCCAGAGATCTGGCTCATGGTATTCAAGTTATTTTATACAGTATGACATTTTTTTAGTTTGTTTCTGAAGGTTCTTCTCTGCAGGCCTGATGTTGTGAAGATTGATCCAACCAAACACAGTTAAAACAAGTAGACAGGATTTTTCTCCCCTTCCCCTTCCCCTTCCCCTTCCCCTTCCCCTTCCTCTTCTTCTTTTAATTTTTTTTTCCCGTGCAATGACTCTGTCTTCTGGGAATACACTGTGGTTCTCAGAACCCCTGCAGAAGCAGTAAATAACTGGATTTCTTCTGAGTAGACTAAAGAACATGGAGTCATGTCCAACACAACTGACTTGGTGCTCCTGAAAGCCACTTCAGTATGGGACTTCAGTGCTGCCTAGAACTATGTGTCACAAGCCCTGGGTAAAAAACCCTTAATTCTATCTATAAAAAGCCTGCCTTTTAAAGAGTAAATCCCAGCAGTATGTGCTGAAAGCTATGTGAACTATTCAGCTCTGTGTGACTAATAGATTCCACTGCTACCGAGATCCACTGCCAAGATGACAGAGATTTCTGCTGTGAGATCTTCTTCGCGAGACAACAGCAAACTATTAAAAAAATCAAACCAAACCCCCCCAAAACAACAAAACTAACAAAGAAAAATACCCCACCCCTAAATCCCCAAAACCATTCATGCCCCTGACAACTAACCAAAATAAGATCACCCTAAACAAAGAACACCCACAACTACCATGCCTTTTTGGGTGAAAAACTATTTATTTAATGAAAGAGCATTTTTTTTGCTCCCCATCATGAAAAACATCAAGACATGATTTGACTGAAGAACCCAGAGGAGGAGGGAAGTGCATAGTGGTGGCTCAAGGGAGCAACGTCACTGCAATTCCTCAGCTTTTGCCAAGGGCTCAAGAGTCCAAGAGAGTGACACTTCTGTGTGCTTAGCACTCTTTGCCTTTTCTGTTTGTGTTTATTTTAGAAATAATAAAGGATATGGAGCTGAGAGGTCCCAGCTGATCACGTGAAAAGGAGGCTGTTTTGGGGGATTATCTCCCCAGCTTGCAGATGTCTTAGTGTCCTTTGAGAGGCACCCTGCCATGAAGAAGTGCTGCTGCAGATGGGGCCATTGCTGCTCCAAGCAGAGCTCTGACATGGGGATGATGCTTTTCCTTTCCCATCTGCTCTCCACTGAAATCCAGTGTCTGCTACAGCTGATCTGGAGTTGCACATGGGGTCATGGGGAAGGAGAGAAGTTGTGGTTTGCACTGCCAGTGAGCACTACAGGAGTAATGTAAAAAAGCAAATAAACAGCTCGTAGGTAATGTTTGACACCACACTGGTCTCAGCCTGTCCAGCGGTGACAGATGTTGCTCTGCACTGTTTCTGGTGAATATAAATGTACCTGTTGAACCACAGGTTGCTGCAGATTCAAAAAAGCTTGGTGGCCTACTAGAATCTCGGGGGAGGCTCTAGTCTTTGCTCCTTAGAGTGGTTGACACCTTGCAAGTTGCACCTCTTCTGCGTCAGTCCTAATCCAGCCCTTTTGACTCCTTATAGCTGAATATTCTGATATCCTTCCCTCTGAGTCCTGCTCAAACAGGTGCATTGCATGAAAACTATACACCTTGTACAGGCTGAAGGACTGTTAATAGTTCTTCTTGGACCTGCAAGATGCTCTGTGGATGTCTTGGTTCTGAATCATCCTTTTTCCTTTGAGCCTCCTAGCAACTGTTCATGCATTTTTTACTTCAAGGTAAGTCTTCTACTACAGGCCATGCAAAAAATGATAGATTTCCTGCTTCAGGAAGACACATAAGTAATTTCAGAGGTTACCTGTGTGTTTCAGCACGGCAGCATTGAGACGATAGTGCTGATGAGCATAACAACCTAACACAAAGTTCCATTATCATTAATATTATATACTATCATTATGTTACTTGCTTTTAACAGGACCAAAGTCTCGTAAAAGAAGTGGTATCTGAAAGAATCCAGAACTAATACTGGCTAATATACAATAAATGCAGTCAGGCTCTGTTGTTATTTCATTGTAAGCAGAGAGCTTGGAATAGGCAGACATGTAAATTAGCAGCAGTTGATATAACCTGATACTTTGGGCTGAAATGCAGCCCCAAATAAAAAGTCACTTGACTAATTTAAGGAACCTGAGGTGCTCTGTATTTTCCCCAAGTTTATTTGCTGCTTACTTTCTAGAAAAGCTGTTTTTCACTTTACTGAATCTTTTGTAGAGCAACATTATTACTCTGTTTTTCTTGTGAATATTGCTAATGGTATTGTCACTGGGTGGTCCCTGGTGCTCAGCACTTCCACTGTGTAGCAAACCTAAAAGTGGAAACGAAGCTCTTTGGCTGATCCAGCTACCTCTGGATAATTTAAAAAAGGGGACGTGGGGCTTCACCATTCAGGCTGGGATCTCTGGAAAACTGTCTTCAGTGACTAATTTGGTCCACATGACAACACAGTTTTCAGCAACAGTCTCACTTCTAGACTTTATTACAATATTGTGCCCATGATTTATTAGATGGATCAAGCAGTTTTAAATAAGTCTGATATGTTTATATCCAGAGGGGAGGTCTTACAGTCCTCAGCTCTCATTTCTTCCCAGTTTCAATGATGCAAGGAAGATGCTGAGAACCAGAGACATACAAGGTTGAGTCAGAGAGGTATAAGGCTTTCTGAGACCATTTCTGTGGAGAAAGCTAGGCTGCACTTGCAGGTGGACCTGATAAGGGCTGTTTTACCATGGTTTGAGGAGTAACTCAAACTGGAACTACAGCTGGGATCTCTGCACAGCTTGGATTTTGTATAAGCAAGTTTCTTGCGTGCTGATGGAGCATGGCTCCTGTGTGCTGTTTTTCTTCTCAGTTCCAAGTATCATTCTGTGACCAGGTTAAGAAGTCTTTATTGCAGAGACCTGTGACTGAATTTACATTCATGATAAGATATGCTCTCATAGGAGACAATGTAGTCCTATACCTGGGGAGTTTTCTCTAAGGGAAGAATAGAAAAGGCAAATTACTAACTTCATAAATTACAAAGAACAGTGCAAACAATTCTAGGTGAAAACAGCTTGATCTGTTGCATAGGCTCGTACTTGGAACACATTAGCTATTTTCTAAGAATCCAGCTAACAAGTGTAATAAAGAAACACAGCATGTGATATCTGTGAATGTTAAGATCAACCCTGAGAAAGTATAATTGGACTCCTGTTTTAGTCATCTGAGGGTGGAACTGTTCCTGTCAGGCAGCTTCTCTTGGATATTGCCCAGTTCCAGCACTACTGACCAGCACAGCTGGCTCTGAGAAGTTGCCTCCAGCCCACGGAGAGGAAGAGGGAGTAAAGACTTGCTGACTGACTGGAAGGATAAGACAATGTACGTGTGTGAAATTACTCTGTAAAAGATTCTTAAATGCTTCCTGCTAACATATGGGGAGTTCACGGTCTAATTCTCTCACCTTCTTGTGGTTTAGTGATGCGGTGTAATTGCTGTCCTTCAGTCGAGGAATCAAAGTATATATTGACTTGCCTAAGCACAAACAGGCACTCTTGTGGGAAGGAATGAACTCAGGTCTTCTGCCCACAAGATAGCCTCCTTTCTCTCCTGTCTAGTTTTGCCTGCCTGAACCATTTCAGGGTTCAGGAAGCAAGGAAAGGTACTGTGATCAATATGAGAGGTTTTACTAATTTGCTGGTTTTCTTCCCTGATTTGGTTGGTGAATCTCTGACAGAAGAGTAAAGCTCCAAGAGCATCTTCCTAATGGGCTGGACTGAGTTTTGTGACCCTCTTACATTCGTCACAGATGAGGGGGTGTGTGGGAGGAAAATTTATGTGAACTGATGCTTTTAGAGGTGTTGTTCTGCAGCTGTTCTGAAACCGTGCTTCTCTGATCCCATTTCCTTGGTCCTTTAACCCCACTTTCCTTCTTTAACCCCCCAGCTGTGTGAAGAGTTCCAATCTCCACCTCGGACCTGCAGGTAGATTTCAGGTTAAATACCATTATGAATAATAGGCAACCAGACTTAAAATCCATTTAATGCACGAACATATTTGATAACAGTGTAATTCTTTCGTGAAAAGACTTGTAGTTGAGATCAGTGGTATGATGGCTTTAGTTTATTTGTGTGTGGGTATGCGATATTGCCTGGCTTCCTTTCCTGAAGAGGAGCCCTTCCTGGTGAGTATCTTGGTTTGGTTGCTCTGTGTGCCTGAAGACCTCACCTGATGCCAGGAATCAATATGGGAGGGTTTTATGTTTTTTTTAATACCTGGACCTTGCCACTTCCCACAAACTTAATTTTAGGGAAGAAACCAGAGGAAAAAAATGGTGATAGGAGTTGTCTGAGGTGGTAGAATAACAGGATGTCTTCTGAGTCCTGTATTTTCAGCTCTTGGTCTTTTGTAAATTGAATTTGCTGAAAGCATAGCAATAACTACACACGCATTCTCCTTCAACATTTAAATGTAAAGATGAGTCTTTGTGATTGTTGTTGCCCTGTGACTGTAAAGTGGTTGTGCTGTAACTTGCTGTTAAGAAGACAATACTCTAGCTTTTAACTTGTTTATGATAAGAGAGCAGAAGGTTTATGGGTACTAACTACAACAGAATTGGAGGGCATGTGGTATAGCACATACGTGAAAGGAGATGGGAGGGAAGAGTTTTTGAACAAAAATCTATTGAACAAAACAAATTAAGCTCTTTGCACTAATTGCAGCTTTTCAGGGACACAAAACCTTTCACTCTTGTGGTAAGTCAGGTGCATGTTAGTCCTCCAAGTTAATTAAAGTACACAGACAGAAGCTGGGGAGCTGAGTTCTGTCGGCAAGGGAATAAAACACCTGAGACCACTTCAGTTAATGTGAAAGGAACATCGTAAGTCAAGTGAAGAGATGATTCAAACAGCAAAAATTACACCTAAAAGTAAAATGCAATAAATGAGCCAGGTCTGCCCAACCCCTCATGCTGCCTTCTAGCTTTCTGGGAAGACCCATCCCAGTGTAAGACTGGGGAATGATCATGATGAGGGCCAGCCACCACCAGAAGGTGTAAGCCATGCTGCAGAAGTCAACTGTGGGAGAAGTGCCCCAACAAGCAATAAAGTTCTGTGACTCTAAGAAATCCATGTGAGACACCTCCTGCTATCCCCCTCATCTTCACGTGGGCTTGTAGAGATGTTTAGGTATCGTGTGTCAATTAAAATGTGAAAATGCACGTGGAAATGATGAGTATGTAATGAGAATTGGGATATTTGGTATCAGTTCACTTCTAATGAGCAGCTGTTCTCTGTAAAGGTGTCGCTCTTTCCAATAGTTAGCACTTCGTAAGAACGTACGTGACTTCAAAAGAGGGCCTATTGTGTACTCCAGTATAGCTCATTTTTGTGTGCTTTTCTCTCATGTTTTATTATAGTTGGGGAGATAAAGGAAATTTCATAAAAAAAAGAAAAAGATAGACTTTGTTCTTGTAGGATAATGACTTCCTTAAATTTATTACTTAATCTTTAAACAAACGTTGTTACAAAGAAGTGGGGTCTTTTGTTTTCAGTTTTTCAGTTGATTGGTGGTTTGGGTTTTTTGTATCATCTTTTCTTCATATTACTGCTCCTTGTGCCTGAATCACCATCAAAGGACTTCAGAATTCTTCCTTACTTTAATATTGTTCTGTAACTTTGTTTTCCTTCTTCGACATGAGCTCCTGGGAACCTGGAAAAGTTCTTGGGGTAAACACTGTGGGCCAGAACCTTGTATAGAACACCTGGAGTGATGGGCAGGGAGGTAAGGAGATGACTGCATACTACTTGTATTTGAGTTTATGCTTGTAGAAATGCTAATCACGACACTTGACTTTCGTCTGGTACTGAGTTGACTCAGTCTCATCCAACTGTAATGTGATCATCCAAATAATGTGCTTGTTGTGAATCCCAGGGAATTTTCTTCATCATGGTCTTTCCCTTATCCACATGGCATTAGTAATGCAGTTAGGGGTATGTACTCTCTTCCTAAAACTCTTCTTTTTCTGTACAACATGTGGGGTTTTTGGTTTGTTTGCTTTCTCGTTTGTTTGTTTTTCCCTGTGGCTTTCCATTCACAGATTGCAAACTGGAATAACTTTGCTTTAACACCACTGTCAGGACTGAATTGCTGCAAACAAACATTCTTGGTGGCGTTTTTGACCAGGTGTACTCGTAGGAGTACACAGCTCACCCTTACAGCTCATCTCTGGTGTCTCTGAGGAAGATGAAAACCAACGACAAAAGGTCTATCTCTAGGGTGGATGGTAGGGATGTCTGAAACTAACAAATGTGTTGCAAACTGTGGATGTTCATCTCTC
The DNA here is from genome assembly GCA_013397755.1 of Cnemophilus loriae. Lineage (NCBI taxonomy): Eukaryota > Metazoa > Chordata > Aves > Passeriformes > Corvidae > Cnemophilus > Cnemophilus loriae. Next base: position 659,426 of record VZTF01003688.1, on the reverse strand, counting down.
TTTATCTGACTTGCTGCAGGACCTCGTTCCCGCAGGATGCAGTAGAGGCCAGGAGTTTTCTCAGGGCATGGGAGGAAATTGATCCACTTACCAGCAAAGAAATCCACAAAGGTGGGATAAATGCATGGAAATATCTGAGCTGGGAAGTTGCTGAGATGAGAGTAGAAGGAAACTGGAATTGCTAAGGAAATGCCCTGCCCTTGCTCTTCCCTAGGCATTCAACAGTGGCTCTAGGTGAAGGGGACCGTATTTAGGACAATGGACCCTTGATCTGACTAAGTACCTAATATTTAAATAACAGGTAAACTAGTCCAAGTACAGCCTCTACTATCCAAACAGTATCACTGTCTCTTGAGATTCATCTTTTAAAACACCGAATGACCAGCTAGGATGTCAGAAGCTTTGGTGGGAGTAGCTGTGTCTATTTCTCTTGAAAATAATGCAGAACAATGAGTCCTGTCTCCAATTTCTTCCCAAAACCAGGTTGTACTCTCAAAAGTGCCCCTCCTATTCCATGAAGGACTGCACTCAGAAGGGACAAGGGGAGGTAGCAGCCAGTGGATTGCTTTTACAAAGAGGTGCTGCTAGGACGTTCAGCACAACCATTCAGGTAGAGGTGGAAGCAGCATCAAATACCATCGGGCAATGCCAGAACAATACCAAGACTTACTCATATTTAGATTAATCAGTCAAGGACTTAGTTGCTAAATTGCCATTTAGCCTTACCCAACAGAGGAATAATATGAGGCCAACAGAGAAAACAGCAGATGAAAAGAAGATTTCGTTTATTAAACTCTGGATACACTGAGACAAGTTGCTTTAAATGCATCATCCCAGGAAATAGAACAGTGTTAACTTCTACATTTCAAATGTCTAATAATAGTATGCTTTAGTGAATTGAATATATTACAAAGGTAAATAGAACTTGGATCATCCAACAAATGGAATTTTTTTGCTTGTTTTTGTTTTCAGTTTTTTTTGATTTTTTTTTCATTAAATAGCAAAACTTCAGAATATAGGTAGCAAACTGCTGTAGGTAAGTAGTAAAATAACCTTTAATGTAAAATACATATTTGTATGCCTAAAGGGGAAAGTGCTCTAACTTTTTCAAGGGCTCTTATAAGCAGAAGAGAATGTGTTTAATTCAATAGGTTGATCTGACTCTCACCCCCAATGACCAATTCCTAAATGTCATTGGGAACCCAAGGGGCTCACATAGAATAGTTGCTCTTGAACTTTTTACCCCAAAACTCTTTTGAGAAAAGTTGAGCTGCTGTATAAGCCCTCAAGGAGCCAATGGAATCACCGAATAAAAATGGAAATGGGACTTCTGGGCTTAGCACAGTAGAAATAAACATATTATGAACTTCTGCATCCCTCTTGAGTTCCTAACTTTCCTGGAATAAAAAACTGAGGTGTTCTGGCACAGGCTGCAGGATGTGTACCTATGGGGCACTGGGAAAGAGAGAAGAAATTGTGAAAGAGGACTGGACAGTATGAAAAATACAACTGTATGAAAGTTTCTGTAAATTTTCTTGATGTCTGAATAAAAAGTGAGAAGAAGATACCTCTTGTGTAAGGGGAGACTGCTCTACAAAACTGGTTAAACTGCTTCTTGCTTGGTACCTTATTGCAGTAAAGCCCAAGAGGCTTTCAAAGAAAAGGATGAATGTGCGGGGGAGTTTACAGCCTTCCACAAAACAGATGAAAGTAGTATTGTATTCTCTTTTTTTTCTCTGCACTTCAGTTGAAGAATGTCACTTAAACCACAGCTGATGAAGTCCAATCTCTTTCCTTTTCAGGTTCATCTGGGAAGAAGGCTAAACAACAGGCCTCAAATTAGGGGGCTAATGTATATACCAGGATGGTGTACTTGCTATCTTGCTAAAAATTAAGTAATTTTTTTGTTTTAGTTTTGTAATTAGAATATAAATTTATGTCAAAGGGCATCACTGAGTATTCATTTGGCTGGAAGATGGATGGGGGTAGAGGGAAAAGAGATATAACCCTCTAAGTGCTATTTTCCATAATGGTTTATACAGTTCCAAAGACTGTTTGGAATTTTTACAGGAACAAAGTTAAGCACAGATTTCTTGACAGGTTTCCATTGTTGTGCTGTTGTGATTTCTTAAATAGTTTGAGCTTGCTAATCAGAAGTGGAGATGTAAATATGAAATGTGGGTGTTAATGAGGCCTATAAGACCATGAAATTGTTAGTAAATTTGCTTTTCATATATTTGTTTACATGCTGTGCTATTTTGTCTCAAAACTGAATTCCATCAGATCAAAAGGCAGATTTCCTTGGTTTGCAGGATTTTTCTTTCATTAGTTTTGGTATGTCTGAGTATTTATGAAGATGACAATGCCAGTAGGAACATTAGATTACAAAGGTAATTCTGAAAAGGTCAGCAGGTCTGACATGAAATTTGTCTTGTTCAATTAGGCTTTATATTGATGTCCTGTCTGTCTAACCAGTATGGTAATCACTTCAAATATAAAAGATGTGTGGGCAATTATTGTATGTTTTTGTTTGAAAAACAGCCAGAAGCCTGAACAGCTCCAATGACAAAGCTAATAAATGTTTAAACTACAGTGTGTGATTGTGTGTTGGCTTTGATCATTAGGTCTCGTAGTCTACTCGATTTAAGAATTTAATAGGCAAAAGAAGTGTCCAGATGTGGCATCTGTGAATAAGTTAAGAAATACTGCCTGGTTTTCAGTACTTACCTGAATGAACACATCCAAAATCAACCTGAAACACATGAGGCATTCTCACTATATCTTCCTTAATCTAATGCCTGTTGCTATGATTCAGCATCATATTGCAAAAGACAAAATATATTGACCTGTATGATCATCCAAAATGCTTGCTCTGCATATTTACTACATGACTGAAGCTGTTCACAGGAATATAAAGAGCAGCTGTCTACATTGATTTGCTAGAAGAAATGAAAGAAGGATAAGTGTCTTAAGTTTAAATAAAATAGGTGTAAGCAGCAAATAATTCAGGAGAATTAGAATTTAAAATCCAATCCATTTCAATTATCTATCATGGCTTGCCAGTATCCAAGGATTTTCTTTATTTGCTTTAACTTTGCTTTCCAACAACTCTGAAATTAAACTGGAAATTATGAGAAAGAACTGGATGTGATCTGCTATCACAGCAGCCTGCCTGATTATTTCATGGAATGGTCTTTCTTCATCTTAATGAAATGGGAATACTCATCTATAATTCTACAGTGAGAAAGAACATCGCAAGAATTCGAGTCAGTTGGAATAAAACTTATGAAATTATACTCCTTGCTAGTCCTAGTGCTACCGAGGAGTGTAAGAGATTAGCATTTAGAACAAACAACTGTCCTTACATCTTTCAAATCATCCTTAAATCTAGTTAACGTTTGAACCTCCTCTTATGGACTGTTACTTCCACAATGCCATTGAAAGTGTGTCTTAACCCTCTTAACACTCAGTTTGGAGTCCTTTGTATTTTCAGTGACTGAAGTATTGATATTATTTATCAAGTGACAGAAATTTACACATTTGCTTTTTCTTTATATTTCCATAATAGCGATTCAAGTATTTAGTTATTTTAAAACTGCTGGAAGTATTGTCCTCTTCTACTAAAGCACTTTTATTCACAACTTATTTACTTCATTCTAATGTGGCTCTCAAGCAAGCAAGAAGCCCGGCTTCGAGGGGCGCCTTCTCAGACCCTGCTTGTACAAGTTTTTGGAAGTGTCAGGCAAGAGAAGAAAAATAATACACTTCTTTTGGAGAAGAGAAACCACTGGTGTCTGAGATGGGGTGTTGTCCCAGATTATACAGAGGTTCTTTCCTCATCTTTTTTGGGAATATTGAAGCCTGAACAGTGATTATTAGATGAGGCTAAAAAGGTGCTGCTTCCCTCAATGGAAACTGGCTGCAGGAATTCACATTTCTTGTATATTGTATAAAGAACTGAGAAAGAGACTATTTGCTTGTACCTTAAGTGATCCTAAAATACAGGAATATGCCCCATATCCCTTTGTAGCTGCAAAGGGTGCAATGCTGCTCAGGAGATGCCAGTTCTGTTCCTGCTGTCCATAAGCTTTGCAGCATCAAGTTAAACTTCTTAAATGTTATGGATGCCTCAGCACTAAATGCCTAAGCAGAAGCGCTGAAAAAGTGTCCCTCTGGAGACAAAATGGCAGATCAAAAGGTAAAGAATGTTCTTTAAAACTCCTGCTATAATTGTCTATGCTAGCCTTGACTTTAGGAATCGAAGTAAACAGGTGAGAATGTGTGTTTAAATACTGCCAAGATTCACCTGTGAAGTAGAAAGTAGCAGTATTGCATCAACTCAGTGGGTCTTGCTGCTCTGCAAGCATGTCAGAGCTTTGAGTAGATCAGAAAGGAACTATGAAAATATTCAGTGATGGGGAAATGTGGCCTTGTGGGAAATACTGGGGAGCTGTTTCTGGTTATAACCAGTCTTGGGAGACAATCCAGCATAACTGCCTTTATGGAGGGAATGCATCTGGAGATAAAGCTTTACTTTAGTAAAGCAAAACTTTAAGTAGAACTTGTGCTTGGGAAGCCGATCCAAGGCAAGACTGGTATGTCTAAACAAAAAGAACAGTCTATTACCCTCCTCTCTCTCTCAAAATGGTTAGGATTATTCCAAAGCTAAAATAATAAACATTAAAAGCCCCTTTGGAAGAGATAAATGAGTAACTTATTTTAACTCTAGTGTTTGGCTTTTACTGACTCTGGCATCCTGAAGGAGAAAGACTGTAAAGCTTACATTAATAAGAAAATTAGGAATGTAACCAAAATGGATAAGTATCTGAATGGTCTTTGTTTCCTACCACACCAGTTTATCACATTTGAAACAGAAACCAGTTCTGAAAAACATATTTGAGGACCTTTTTCATCTACCTAGATGTGTTAAGGTATTTTAGTAGAATGAAGGGGTTACTTCCTTTTGTTTTATAAGGCAGAGGGACTATCCACACTTCCCGAGGTTTAATCCTTTTGGATTTTGTATTTACATAGCTTTAATTGCACATCCTGATGGAAAAACTCACATGGTTCTAGGTATCCTGAGCATATTAGAAAGGCTTTGGTGAAGCCCGATGTCTGGCATTAGTCTGTCCATTTGTTCTACAAAGAAAGATTTAATGCAGAAAGGAACTGCAGGACATGCATCCACCTGCTGACATCCCCCTCCCTCTTTTTCTGGGACAAGGCTTGGGACAGGAGGCACATTGGACGTGATTCTGCACATGCTGAATGACAGAAACTGGCAGCCCTGCCAGTCCTGGCACATGCAGCAAGGCTAAGGAAAGCTTCAGGGGAGCCTGGCTCTCGAGGCATGCCCTCATGCAGTACAGGCTGCATTTCTGGGAGGTGTGATCCACAGCAGAGCACTCCAGTGCATCGTGCAAGGGCTCTCCTGGACAGGGGAAACCTCAGAGGAGTGTTGAGACATGGGCCCTGGCATGGCCTCTCCAGCCCCTTCGCTTGCAGTGCAGGGGGCAGGTGGTTCACCAGAGACAGGAGCTGCAGGATGTTTTCCACTTTCACCAGGGATGTGATGGGCATTTGCCTTGATGGTCAGGGCCTGCAGGGCTAAGTCCTGCCCCAGCAGAATGAACACACGAGGAGAAGAGGGAGGAGGAACTTTATTTCTTCCCAGGGGGACGTAGCTCTTCTTTTCAAGACAGCTGGGCATCAGACCACCCAGCCTAGAAAACGTTTCACTTCTCCAGGTAGCAGGGACATGCACGTACAGTCCCTGTTTTCGTTGCAGTTATGGTTTTATCTGCCCACTTCATCAGGAGAGTCCCACAGATATCTTGCAGGTGTTTTTGTACTTGAGGTGATGATGCCCAGAACCCAATGAAAGGTGGGGCTTGCCAGCCGTGTGGTACAGCTCTGGTAACTGTGGGTTAAAACATCCCTCTAGCTGGAATTTTCTGTGGAAATTTCTGGCGAAACCTACCACATTTCAGCCTTAGTTCAATGGAAAGCGTATTCCAGGGGCATGCACATTTGATGAGGTCTCTAATGGAAATGATAGTAAATGCTTGCTCTTCACTCCTTGGTGAAAGTAGTTCTGCGATTAAGTTTTTAATTAATTGAGCAGTTGACAAAGGTATCACAGTATCTCGGCATTCTTGCCTGATATCAGCTGTGCCAGGAATGTGCACGCTGAGCTAAAGGTAGTATTAGATAAAAGTTTTGGCAAAGGAGTCTCTCAGCACTCTGTGTGTCTGACAGCACAGCCCTTAGCACGTGGAGCAGATCACACCTGCTCTGTGATGGCTCATGCCAAGGGGTGTAATGACTGCTGTTACCATTCTTTGCAAAGGATACCGAGGTAGCAAGGCTCCTTGATTTTGGACACCGTCCTAAATTTCTGTCACAAAAAATATCAATTCTAGTATAGAAGCAGCAGCGACAATGAACAAGCCCATGTAGGTGATACTGGGCAGTAGTTTGATGCAGAGGCAGTTCTCAAGTTGTCTTATAATAATAAAGGAAAAGTGAAAAAATCCTGAACCCGGCCCATATCTGTAGTTGATATGTATAAAATTTCTATACTACTGACACAGAATTAATAATCAAGAAAACTTTATATTACCTGTAACTCAAATTATGACAATTCAAAACCTTCTGACACTTCGATTAGCTCAGCTAGGGCCAGGCTGAGATGCTGCCACAGAGCCACTGAATCTGTGCTGCAGTGATGGACTTCAGAGGTGTTTTTTCTCTTTGTCTGGTTTTGCTTACCCAATGCTTGTGCATCATGTGAGGAATAACAATGCAAACAATTTTTTCTTCTGTGAGAGACCTGGGGTCAGAGGACCAAATGTGTATGTGAAACACTTGAAGGACTGCTTAGACTCTAGCTCTCCAAATTGGTATTCAATTTTTGTCATTACCATGGTGTGGCAATTAAAATTTTTGTCAGATTAGAAGCCAAGAAAATAGGCTAATTGTTAGTATTTTCATTATTTGCTCTTTCTACTTACACCATGGAGTCTTAAAAGTAGTTTTTTCCATTAGAGTTTACCTGTGTATTTGTGTTAGTGGTCTAATATACTTGGTAGCTTCAAGCTTTTAAATAGGAGCCATTCCAGCTTTATAATTCTTTTTGTAAGAAAATATCTTGTGTCTCTTTGGAAATTATCTCTATTTAGATGATTATACACAGGCCCTACCTAAATGGTGTGGCAGTTTAATTAAATTAATAACTCTGGTTTAATGTCCAGAATTCCATATGCATTTTCTAAGTCTCAGTGTAAGTTTTTCTGCAAGAGATAATTCATGGCTTCTGGAATGAAGCTTTTTGTGCCAGAAAAACTAGGTCTGCATCTTGACACCTTATTGTTTGGTGTCCTGTCTTGTTGAGCAACAAGTTAGACAAAGGCACTACCTGTGCTGTTAAATAACACAAGCCCACAACACAGGTGTGAGCGCTGGATCACAACCGTCAGTCACCGTTCACAGAATCACAGAATGGGTCAGGTTGGAAAGGACCACAGGGGGTCACCTGGTCCAACCCCCCTGCTCAAGCAGGGTCATCCCAGAGCACAGGGCACAGGATTGCTTCCACTCGTAAACATGATCCCTGGTAACCTCTGGGGCCTACAGCAGCCCAGAATACCGTCCACATGGAAATCTCTTTCACTGATAGTTTCGAATATGAGCTATGGATGGGTGATAGTGCGATTGAGGCACTACAGCTTTCATGATCCAGGGACTGATACCATTTTCTCTGCCTGTGCCTCCCTGCTTGGCATATAGCTGCTGGGCCTCTTGGGACCAGGATGGACAATGTACAGCTCAGTGATGTACCTTGACACATAGGAAGATAGTTGCTGATTTTGCTTATATCTGCTGACTTCTACAAGTCTCTCTTCCATTGAGTTCATTAGTGCTTGGCCAGGAGAATACCTGTGTGCATAACCTTTTTCTATGAGGTTAGGAACTCTAAAGAGGAAACCATTTTGGATCCCAGAACAGTCTACCAAAATGTTTGAAAGACGGACCCAGCAGAAAGACAATGCTCCACTGGGTTGTCCCTGTCACCAGAAATGACCCTACCACCTAGCATGGCAGCAGAATCCTGAGAAGAGCTGTAGAGAGATGTGGTTTCCGTGCTTCCTCTCCCTGACTGAAAGAATCCTCAGGGATTAACAGGACGGAAGTAGTTCCTGGCTCCATTCTTGGAATAGTTCCCAGGGAAGCATGGAGGAAGTACTGCTCATACTGGCACAAACTACTTTTGTGATGTGACCAGGTCCTGCTCAAAGACAACTGGCTGTTCTGGGAGATAGAGCTGTTCGGTAAGGGATGTGGGTGCTGGCATCGCGTGAGACACAAGCACCTTGCCCACCTGGGCAGTGTGGATATACTTGATCGTGTGGGACTGAAGCTCCAGGCTACTGAAACAGAAACTAGGAAAGATTGAATACCTTCTTTTTACTTACCTGACCCCATGCACATCTGGATGGTATCTATTCAAGTAGTAGCTACACATGGTTTTGTTTCTGCCTCCTTTGTGGTGATGAAATAGATCTTCGAAAGCTTATTTTGCAAAGAGAAGTTGTTAAAAGCTGAGCCACAGCCTTTCAGCTGGGGAGATTCAGAGATTATTCCTGCTGGGATGCTGGTGGGTGGTTGTATAGGGGTGGAATGGGTAGAGAGGTGCTGGCAGTTCATACATGAAAAGAGAGGAGGGATAAAAATGTAGACCCTCAGTTACAGCAGTGGACAACATGACTCATGAAAAAGGAAGAGTTAACAGAACGGACTGCCAGCATGGATATGATTTGTTCCATGCATATTGCACTGTGGGAAGGCAAGGCACAGGCAGAGGAGGGGCTGTGTTTAGGGAGGGAGGGGGTGAATGCTGCTCAGTGTTTGTGAAGGTTTTGATGGAAATATGCATTATCCAAATTGCCACCTCCAGTTCTGGAATTAGAAGAGGCAGACGAGTGTGTGTGGCCATCTGTGCCTGCAAGGCCAGGCATCGCATGTGGGAACTGAGGGCCGAGCCCTGCTGGGATCCCTTTGTCTGGCACAAGGATGCTCACAAGCCATTTGGGTTGCACAGCAGGCAATGGCACTATGAGCACTGTTGGTATGGATTTCTAGGATGTCCCTCATTGTCCAACTCCTCGTGGTCAACCAGCTGGACACACGCTCCCAAGGTGGTCATTGGAAACTGGACCTGTGACCAGTGGTCAAGGTGGAAAGCAACGTTTTGTATTTTACAGTATACAGAGAGTGTTCCCAGAAACTACGTCTAATTCCAGGCAGGAAGGGCACATTTTAGAAGCACTGCTCTTGTCCCAAACTAAATTAATCTGCCGTGGAGCCCCTAACTGAGGGCAGCTTGCCTGGCTTCAGCCTGAAGAGTGAGGCAGGACTACAGATGGGCCCTATGAAGCATGAATAGTTGTCTGATAAGCATATGGAAAAAATGCTAGGATAGGGAGATTTTCCACGGCAGACAGCAGGATGTTGTCACACCTGGTGCCCAGCACAGATTTCCAGCCTGCAAGCATAGAACAAGGTGTACTGCAAGGTTTCATACCCTCCTGCCTGCTTGTGGAGTGTGACCACCGCTGGGGTTGTGGGGATTAATAAAGGCCAAAGCTTGTCAGAGTTCTGAGCCAGGGCTGGCTACCAACAATTTGTAACTTGGCTGCAATGGCTGTGTTTCAGGAGTGGCTTTTAGCCAATTCAGTGGATATGAATCAGTCTGTGCTATTTGGCCTTGGAGCTCAATGGTCCTCAGCCTTCTTTTCGTCAATATATACAAATTTGTCCAGGCTTACTGAGCTGTCTCTCAGCTTTTTATCTATTCTTCAGCTGGATCTCTACATTTCCATTCTCAGAGCTGTAACTGTATGTCTTTGAGCAAGTGTACAAAACTTGTGGAGTGTGAAAGAATAAGAAAAGAGCAGGTAATGAGGAAAGGGAATTTCTGAAATTATTAACTTGTCAGTTTAATGTCAATTAAGAGAAAAATTCTGGAATAGAAAAAATCAAACCATCTGTAACATCTTGGAAAAACATCAAAGAGCTGAGTAGCTGCCAACATGGTCCATTTGTTCAATGCAGTTCCCTTCTGTGACTGAGTAATTGGCCAGTGGATAAAGGAGGCACATTAGATGTCACATTTTGAGATTAGTAGAGCTTTTGCTATTGCCTTGCATCACACTTTTGCAAATACGTACGCAAATTAAATTACGTGGTGAAAAGCCAAATGACTCGGATAATCATGCTCAGAAAATTGATCTGATATCTGACCCAGCAGAAACATCAAATGCGTTTTCACAGGGTCTTTTGAATGGAGTAGGGAGCTGGCCTACTACTCACAACTGTAACAGCTAGCTAAAAGCAAGCAGACTGGCTTTATTGCTAAGCTAGTCCTCCAGTCTTCATAAAGGATATAATCAGAAATAAGGATGGGATTTAGAGTCACAGAACAGTTCGGGTTGGAAGCGACATTTAAAAGTCATCAAGTCCAAACCTCCTGCAATAAGCAGGCACAACTTCAACTAGATAAGGTTGCTCAAAGCCCCATCCAAACTGATCTTGAATGTTTCCAGAGATGAGGCACATGCAACTTCTCTGGGGACCCTGTTTCAATGCCTCATCACCCTTGTCAGAAAAAAATTCTTCCTTATAGCTATTACAGAATCATAGAATATCCTGAGTTGGAAGAGACCCACAAGGATCATAGAAGGTCAGCTCTTGGTGGTGCAGAGGACCACAGCAAGAGTCACAACGTGCCTGGGAGCATTGTCCATGTGCTTCTTGTCCAGCCCTCTGATCGTTTTTGTGGCTCTCCTCTGGACACAATCCAATGGGTCTATGCCTTTCTTGTGCTGAGTTCCTCAGAGGTGGATGCAGCACTGCAGGTGGGGTCTCACCAGAGAGGAACAGAGGGGCAGAATCCCCCACTCACCTGCTGTCCATGCTGCTTTGGATGCAGCCCAGGACACACTTGGCTTTCTGGGCTGTGAGTGACATGGCTAGGCCGGGTCCATCTTTTTCAGCCTAAGTCCTTGTCGGCAGGGCTACCCTCAATTCCTCCTCCCACCAGCTGTGTTGATAGCAAGGGCTGCCCCGACACAGGTGCAGCACCTTGCAGTTTAGAGAGGGAAGTGTGAGGTGTTAAATTCAGTTGAGAGCAAATATGTGATGAGTCCTTCTGAAAGTTTCCTGGAAAAGGAGATGGGGAATCATGGGACTTAAGATGTTATATGACTCAGAAGCATGATGGTTCATGCTGGTTTTATCTGGCATGATGCTTGGAAGAAAGCAAGTGTTGTATCAATAAACATTTGTATTGCCAGCAAAATACAGAATGTACTCCCAGTCTGCTCAACATTATTGAGGCCTTAGTTGTAGTGACATGTCCAGTACTCTTCAGAGGAATATGGACTCTCTGGCAAAGGAAGGCTGGAGCAACCATCTGGTTTAGAACAGAAAAGAAGGCTGAATGCAACAGGTCTTAAATAAAAGCTGTTGTGAATCTGTTGTTCAACAAGCCTGTGATACACAGGATGATAACTTTTGCAATGGGTTTGAATCATAGAAAGGAAGGTCCTTGTACATTTTTGTTTCCTTTCTTAAGCTAACTGGGAAGACTGTGTGAAACAGTGTGATGGATTGCTGGGAGAGTCTGGGGCACCTTTCCTTTGAAGACCCCACAGAAGATATGAGGCATAGTCTGGTATTTTGTCTGTTTTATGAAGAACTAGTTAGCTAACAATTTTCGTTGTAACACTATTTAGGTTATATAAGGGCCAAAAGCCTAAAACCTTAAGTAAAATTTCTTGTCAAGATATCAGGAGTCTTCCTGGCTGAATTTTAATCTGGGTAGGAGAGCAAGACCTTCAGCCAGAGAGAAGCGGATGAAATGGGAGAATCCCAAGTTTGGGACCATGCTTGTACTTTAGGAGAAAGCACTGGAAATTCTAGCGACCCAGCCTGCCTCATGCTGTTTGCCACCTTAAATGCTGACAAAACGTTTCCAGATCTTACTGAACTATGGTACACTCCCTGACTCTTTGTATAGACCTGCATCACACACGTTAGGAACAAGATAAGGAGCACCTGTGAAGTGCAACACAGCTCTCGGGCCTCGGAGCAGCTGATAGCCGCGGGAAAACAGGATGTGCTGGTGATACAAACCTCTTGCAATCCAGATTTGAAGGTCAGCATCTCAGACTCCCTCTGCGATCCAGCTGCTGTATGCCTTGCCTGTTCTCTGGCTGGTGACAGTTCTGACGGCAAGGATACACAGGGAGATGAGAACCTCTTCTCTATGGGCTTGGATTTTCAAGAGGTGGTGAAGGCTTCAGAGACACTTCCATGTCTTCCTGTCGCTGAAAGCACAGGCCTGGTTGTCTATCACCATGCATTTTAAAGAAACAGATAGTATGTGCCATGCCTGACCTGTCCATCCTGCCCTGGAGTGTCATGTAGGTTAAGTACAACAGTATCTAGACTATGCACTGAGTTAGGATTTTTTTTCCACACTAGTGTGAAAGTGGGGCTATATCCAGCCCACCCAAAAAAGGGGTCATCTGGCTCTTACCTAAGACTGTGGTACTTGTCTGGTGTGCTGTAATGCTCCCCATCGCTGATACGGTCTCCCATAAATATTGATACTGATCTTTGGGATGATATGGTCCTTCCATGATTTGGTGCAGGAACTTAAAGTTTTGGGGACATTGCAGCAAGGAACCTCTTTTTTTCTTCCTGATAGAAGTCTGTTGAAGCAAGGCCAAGTCACCAGGCTTCACGCTGCTGCTGCCGCTGCCCATGCCATGCCCTGCCCTGCCCTGCTTGGGGAAGGCAGAACAGTTTGTGCAGGTCACTGAGGAGCAGGAACTTTTATAGCCAGTGCCTCCAGCTGAGCATTTCTCTTCATTCCCATGCAGCTGTCGTGAGCTGGCCTGGCTGAAGAGCCCAGGCTGTGACTGTGGGGTACAAACAGGCATATAATTATTAATCTCTGTTAATGCCATCACTTGGCACCAGAACAGAGGAGTGGGTGTAGAGGATTCAGTGGCTTTTACCTAGTGCATAGCTAGAGCTCTTTAAAGCTTGTCTCAGTTAATAAGCAGCTAATGACCTTCAGAGGTCAGAGTTTATTAAGAAGAGAGTAGTCAAGCAAAGTGTACAGGGACAAGCTGCTACACTTCGAAAAGCCTGCCATCTGCATAAAGATCACTGTTTTCCCTCCCTATCTGCTCTCTTTGGGGAGCAGAAGCAGAACCACCCCAGGCTGAATTACGTAGGTAAGAGGACACGGAGTTTAAAAACAGGTAAAAAAGAAGAAAGAGAGGGGCTTTAGGAGAGGAAGAGAGCTACATGAGAGTGCGCTTAAGTAAAACCTGGAGATTTAAGCAGAATTCTTGTGTCTCTGTTCCCCAGTAAGGGCTTGAAAAGTGCAGGGGCTTTCAAACACTGTTGTCCTGGCAGGGTGTCTATCAGTTTTAAATGTCAGAATCACAAACCTTTATGGTAGCTGGTGGTGTGGTGTCACTCCTGCTGCTGATACTTGCCTTTACAGAACATAACCCCATTAGTGCCTATTTTCTATGTCTGTGGTCTGGTCCTTCAGATCATAGCGTGATTAAATTCTTATTGAGAGAAGATATCAGTATGCTACATCATGTCCTATATTTTGAATGATATACTCTCTGGTTTATGTGCTTTGACCAATATCTACTGTCAACATGAGCAGTTTAATGTACAGATCTGCAGAGCTAAGTTTACACTAAAACCTCCTGAAAAGTCCCAGCTTTGTGGCTTCAGGCCAAAGATGCTTATATTAAAAACAGCCAGCCTCTGAAGTGTGTAGGAGGCATACAGAAGTGTGTGTTGTGGAGTAACCAGTGAGACTGTTTACTGAAACATGAGCCTTTGTTCATTGCCTTAGTGGAGTAAGTTAGGTGATGTTTATACTGAAAAGCTGCACTGAACTTCCACTGGGTGCAAGTACATGGGTGTGTGTGGGTTTTCTGTGGGAAGAGACCTTGGCTCCTGCTGTTTTCTGGAGCTCTGAAGTTGCTTGTAGACTCTATTACTAGTTTTTATTGAGGTTCAGAAAGTAAGAGGGTGAGTGCCTGAGGCTCTTATGCACTATATCTTTGGTTTAATGAAAAGTTTTAGTGTTTTAGTTCTGCAGAGTAATCTGTTCTGCCTTTAAAGATCATGGCTAGTACTTGTGTGTGTACTTGTGGTACTGCTCGTTGCAGGGAAGTTGGACTAGGTGACGTTTACAGGTGCCTTCCAACCCAAACTCTTCCATGATTCCAGTCTAGCACTTACCAAACATGTCAGGGGTTAGGTGGTTAGAGTTGTGCATTTTGACACGGGAGGACTTCAGATGGATGAAAGGCTGGAAAAACTTCAAAGCTACTTTAAAAGACATTCCCTATACATTTCTATTCAAAATTACACTTGATTAATTTAAACACCATTATACAGAACTGAGACTGGATTCTTTGTTCTTTGGGATTTTTGTTGGGTTTTTTTGTTCATAACTTTGAAGTGGGAGGCTCTTTATACCACTTATTATTTTATAGATGCTTGTATCTTATCTGTAAAACTAAAAACCTTTTTACTAGCCAGGAAAGCTGAGTTTTCTTCTATTTTTGTCAAACTTTTTTTTTTGTTGTTGTAGTTGTGGCAGAGACGAGAATGCTTTAACTCCTACTATAAACAAACATGTCATTTGTGGGAGAGACTGAACAGTTTTAACTGAAATTTTGCTTACAGCGTGGCACTTCAGGTTTCTCTCACTTAAAAAAAAAACCCAGGCACAGTCAGGATGAACATCTGGATGCTTTCCTGTTGTCCTCAGTAAAAGTGATCCATTCTCTTGAAGCTTTCTTCTAGGTAAACAGCTGTATTTAACAGAAGTGATTTTACACTGCCTTTGCTCTAGCTTTGTGTGCCCCTAGCTCATGAAGGAAGAAAGTTAATCACAGTAAGTTTTCCTAAAGGCATTTCACTGAATAGTTCAAAATCAACTAAAATAAATTAATTAGATCTGCATTCATATTGTTGCTTTTATTTTTAAATTGTTATAAGATGGATTTGGCATCAGAATGGATTATAAAAGTGTAGATAATACAGATGAGGAGTTCATATATCTAGCATTCCACCTTCCAGGCCAGCAGATCTTTAGTGGCAAATGCATTTTAGAAGGTTTTTTAACCTAATGCAATGGGTCAGATATTAAGTATCAGAGAATTAGATTTAACTCTTTGCCATGAGGGAGCCTCAAAATTTGTCTTAGATTTCTCATCTTGCAGCTCAGGGTTTAGTTGGAGAAGTAAGGGATGCTGTCACTGGGGACAGTGAAGTACTGCCTTCAACAGCATCCTTCTCAAAATCATTAAAGGTATATGCTTTTCCTTTGGGGTTTGAAAACCCATGCATCAGTTGTGGTGCTACCATGCTGTTAGAAAATGTAATGTCTTCAATTAAAAAAAAAATTTTTGTTTTGGTTAATTACATTTTGCTTTATAGTCGAAGGGAAGATTTTAGGTTGGCTAGAGCTAAGACCAACTCAGAGATAGTTGTGCCCAGTGCAGGTTTATGCAAAGATTCTCCAGGTGATGTGGAAGCAGATGGCCGTGAGAACTTGGTGTTTTTCATGGGCTAACTTTGCTTCTCACTGTAGGCTCATGAGGCTTTCCAGTGACTCTAGACAGTGAGTGCCATAGCCACAGTAGTGAAAAAATTCATGTTTGTATCTCATTTTTAAGCAAAGTAACAGTGCAAGTCTATCTACACATCAGCAACGAGAAAAAAAAAAAGACTCCTGCCCACCTACCAGCCAAGCAGCAGTACTTCTGTCCCTTTAAGAAGAGCTTTTTCAGTCTGGGGAGTTTTTCTGTGAGTGACTTCCTCAAGTCACTGTCTGAGACAAGAACCCAGTGTATGTGCTCTTCCTTGTGAGCTGGAAGTCACTTTAAATCTGCCAACACATTTGCTTAGCTTCCTTTTTAGAGCAGAGCCAGCTGTTCTTCAGGGTCTCTGGAGTATCCGTATGTTCTCTTAAACTCTCCTTTCTGGCTAGAAAATAGGGACGGTAGCTAGACCGTTTCCCATACTAAAAGTTGAACAACCTTGGGTATTATTACATTGCTCAGATATGTCCGTGGTCATAGTTCAGTCCCTGCTTGCCCTTACTTGAGGTTTCATCAGCCCCGTGTTCAGGCTCAGCTCTTGGAGCAATGCTGGCTTGTGTCAGGCCCCTGACACAGCCCAGCTACCCTTTGCTTTTCAGAGGTGGTGGCACTTGAATGACAATTGGTTCTTCTGTCATGACCCTGATCAAATCCAGGAAAAAGTGGGATTCTGTTATCTGTAATTAATTAGGACTTAACGAGGCTAGTTTGAAGCCAGCAATGGGAGTCACAAAGCAGCTAGTGATTTAGGAGGGTTGTGAAAAGGGCTGTGCTGAGCCATTAATCAGACAAAAAGAAGAAAACAAGTAATACTGATTTAGAGATTTTTTTTCCCTTCTGTTTCCTAAGTATGAAATTAATGTTTAAGATTAAACTAAACCATTTTAGAAGTGAGACAGAACAGTTTTATGAAAGGTTAAAGATACTAAACAGGAGACAGAGGAAATAAAAAGGAAACAAGTTTTACTCAGCTTGGTCACTGGCCATGAAGTTCATTCCATCTTCAGCTGAAGGATGCATGAACCTCTGCTCCCTGTCTCCTGGAATGACAACTGTTGAGACCAAGCCATCATCTCCCAAGTGAATACACACATTTATACTTGTTCTTCCCCTCCTACTCTCAGCACAGTAAAAAAGCAAATACCATATCCCTGAGCTGGGGTAGGATGGAGGGGAGTTTCTGCAGGCTCTCATAGCCTCCTCTATCTGTCCTGTCCACCAGCAACTATGCTCGGGAGTTTGAAGAGATTAATGCAAGTGTGTGATATAATAAGCACAACTGGGTTGTTCAGTAGATTCCAGCACCCTACTGGCATAACAATATGTAGCCACAAGAGTGTTTTAAGCAAACTTAAGTAAAATACGGGGGATTGGGTTTTTGTTATTTTCGCTACGGTCGGTTTTGTTTGTATTTGGGTTTATGTTTTCCCCTCCCCAGATGTGACAGGTGAGTGAGTAAAGTGAGGTTCCTGAAGTGTTTAGCCCACTCTCATCCTGCTTCCCCAAAACATGGAGAGTAATTTATGAAAAAAGTTGTTTAGAGAGGAATTTCAGAACTAAAATATGCACCTAGCATCCTGATACTGGATAAAGGAATTTTCAGTTAGTGATCCTTCTTTTTCTCTTTAATCAATGCCTTTTTCAAGTTGGCAGAATTCTCAGAGTAGGTCCTGTGTTTTTTGTGTTTCTGACCTCAAAATATTTGTGGATTTTTTCCCTTTTCAAGTGCCTGAATTATTTGAAATAATTCCTTATATAAACATTTGTATCCCTACATTGATGTGCCTGATCATGCCATGAAAGTGGCTACAAACTCAGCCAAAGCAAATTTAATTTTCTCTTTTATAAATAAACATAATGAAATATTTGTCCAGTTCAGACAGAAGCATTGTCTTTCCTTGTTTTACTGTGCTATTTTGACTGGTTCCGTTGTTTGTTACATTCTTGCTGCGTTTAGAAGATCTTAAAATTTTAATGGGCAAGAAGAAGATGAGTGAAGGATGCTAATAAATGCCTTTATTGGAAAATATAATGTGTATTATTACAGGCTTCTTGTGAACGAGAGTATTCCAACATGAACCCTAAACCTGCCAGTCAGTGGTGCCAAGACCTCTCTTTCCCTAGAACTTATTTTAATAATTTTCTTGGACTTGAAGTAATGAACTGAATATAATATTCAAGTAGTGTTGAGTATCATGATTTTATGTAAATGACATTGCATTTTCACTTCTTTTTCCCCTTCTTAATGAAGCCTATTTTTGACTGCTACGCTCTAAGCAGGCTCCCTTAGTGAGCCACGGAGTGACAGCATGCAAGTCTTCCAAGTGAAATGTGAAATGTTGATCAGAAATTATCTGTATGTGGCTTGTTTTTTTTCTCCCTACCATTCTTTAAAGCCTTGTATTCAATTTTCACTGCCATGTTTATTTTGGCTGTCTTCATAACCCTGCTGTGACCTCTGTCATCAGCATGGTATATTTTTTCCCTGCCTCGTGTATCTCCTCTGTTTACTTCACAGAACTGAACAAGACCAATGTTGATCTGAATGTCTATTCACAGCTATGTTTACTGGCAGTATTTTCCCATGACAAAATTTTTGTTTTCTTTTCTCTGGCTTTTAACCAGTTCTTAGTGCATAACAGGACTTAATTTTCTATCCAGTTACCCTGCTTTCCCCTCCCAAATTTTTTTTTATAGTTCTGTCCAGAATTAGATTTACAGATGTGGAAAACGCTTTCAGACGTTTGAACAGTGTTTTCCATGAACTTAGGTTTCTAAGGAGGATCTCTGGATTCACTGCACCCAGAAGAAGGAAAAATATATCCAGCCTAGGATATTTAAGGCAAGCACTGTTGGTCATGCCATGCCACACCACTGTCAGTAGTCTTCTGGAGTTGCCTCCCAGAGCTGAGGATGAGGAAGACGCTTCCCCAGAAGACCAGGGACGTGCTCTTTCTAAAGTGATAAAACTGCTGCAGTGAGTTGGGTGGTCTGAATTCCTTCCACTGTCAAGGATACCTGCCTCTAAACACTTAAGTCAGCCAAGTTAATTCTACCTGAAGGGTTGCTTTCTCTCTGAAACAGGGCTTGCTCCATGTGATGAATTAGCTTCAACTTTTGTAGGACAAGGCAGGGAAACCCTGAAAATGTTGATGCAGCAGTTCTCTCTCTTGCTTTTATCTGATAGACCTACAGTGCAGCAGGATGTTACAGAATTTTGTTCTGCTTGGGGTCTGTGTGCCTTGGGATCTTCTGTAATCTGGATCATTCAGCCTTGAAAAGGTTGCTTGGAAATATTCTACTCAGTTGTCTTTTACATTTTTATGTACGGTAACACAATTCTTACCCTCATTAACAAATATCAACTGTGACCTTATATTAATACATTTAGGGGTTGAAGTGATATTCGGACTCTTGCCTGCATTATGCAGAAGTATGCTGGAAAATTGAGAGAATGGAGGTGCTTTATTAGGTGAAATTTGTGGACTTTGTGTAAAGAACAGATGTGGCTGCTAATACATCCGATACCTGGGTATTGCAGCAGCTTTCAGGAGAGAGGAATTTAGGCTCAGTGTAAAACCCTGACTGAAATGGAAAACAAACTGTGTGAGAGCTAGGATCATGCCTCTAGTTTGCCAGGGCTGTGAATGTTTAACTAACAAGGAAAAATACCTTCCTTCTTTTGGGAACATTTTAAAAGGGTCTGGTTGTTATGGTCTGGAGTAAAGGAAGTGAGTATACGGCTGTCTTGTTTTCCATCTCGTCCTTTATGTCTCTTATCAAACAGCATTTGACATATGTAGGACTCAGCAAGAAAACTTCAGATGTTGTTGGTTTTCTGCTGCTACTCGTGTATCAGGAAAGTGGCACGTTGGCACTGAGTGACAGATGAACTTGCCTATAGCAAAACGCAGCCACTCACAGATATGTAAAAATGAGACAGCAGCAAAAGTGGCCTGTTAGGAGAAAGCACCAGGAGTGTCCAAGGGGTTTTGGAGTTACCTGACCTATGTAAGTGGAATACTGGATGCTTCTTTTTAATGAGTGATTTGCTTGGCCCACATGAAAGGTTATCTAGGTGAGAAACATAAATGAACACCAGCTTTCTACAGGTGTACTGCAAGTATATGAAGAAATGGTCTATTGTAACCGAAATAGTACAGAATGCCTATAGCATTATTTTAGGATGAACTACCTCTGTGGTTTTCATTGATTTATATTTGATAGTCATAATGCATAATGCATTCAGTTGTAACACATCATATCCAACTTGCATGATTCAACCATATAGTAGTAAGTTTCACGAAAATTGAAAATACTTAAAATATTTTGTATAATAAAATATTATCAGGTACTGGTTAATTTGAAGGCTGGTGAATAACAGTGTGACTCTAGGTTTATTTTCTAAGTGAATATTAATATTTATTGTGTTTAGTAACAAAAGGCAAGTCTGTTTTCAATTTAATGGACCTGAACAGAAGACTCTGAAATGTCAGCCCCCAATGAATTTAGCATGATAAGTTCAGCCACTATTTTTTGACAATATGAACTCAAACCCAATATCTCGTTCTCCTAGGGGAAAGAAAGGAGAAGGACTTGAACCACAAGAAATGCAATCTGCCCTGTACTGAGGAACTGTACCAAATCAAGCAGCTCTCTCACAGGACTGCTATTGATTTGTCCAGACTTTATCCAGCAGTTGTGTCAGTGCTGTGTCTTCACACTCTTAATTGTGGTGGTATTTCTGTTTAAATAGCCTTTGTGGATAGCTAGAAAGCAAAGGGAACCATGTTTTTCCACCAGAAGAAAACGCTCTGTGATCAGAGAACTGGACTGGCAGAAACTTCCCACTCAAATAATTGCCTCCGTGGGGCATAGGTTCATCTATGACAAGAGCTGGGAGAGAGAGAGACGTTCTTTTAATGCCCTGGTGAATCAGTCATGGTTATGAGGAGATAGTTCTTGAGAGCACTGTCAGAGGGAAGCGTGATGTTCTTCACCTTCTGGTATTTGTTATGTCGCAGTAAATGCTCTGGTGAGGACACAAGGCAGTTTTTTAACAGCTTAATGTCTCTTTCTGCTTTATTTCTCTGCTTTCTGAAATGGAGCTACTTATCATGTGAGTTAATTAATTTTTTAAGTCTTAGCCAGTTGTAGCTTCATATCTAACTTTGAGGCTAAATTCCATTACAAAAGTGCTGTTTCAAACTTATGGGTCTGAACTTTTCCATCTCCTTCCCTCATTCTTTAAGTGCCACAGCTGCTATATGGATTGCTTTCTTCTCTTCAGTTCTTAATGATGGCTTCTGAGACAAACATTATTTTTGAACCAAAAATAACTGAAATTAACATGAAATTTGGCTTAACCTAATATTTCTATCTATTGCTAAGTCAAAGAGGTTGCAACCTTTATTTCAGCATTACCTGTACATGTCTTTCTTAAACTCTTGCCCAATTTCTGTTTGAAGAAAATAAATTGTAATCGAGAAAACTTGTTTATGAGTTTTTGAGGTTAAATATTTTTGGAGCCATGTTTTGTTAACTTGAATAGGGTTTTTTGAACAGTTGCCTACTTGAAATAACATTTACTGGTGAGAATCATTTATCATTTGCCGTGGTGAATGAAAACGTGTGTTGCACTTTCGAGCACGTCTCCATTTGGTTGCTTGCACTTCCAATCTTCTTTTAAAACCACATTCAGATTTACCACAGCACGTACGTAGGGCAGTGGCATGCTCAGGGGTGACGTGCCACGACACCTGGAGAAGCTGCTTCTGCACACAGGTACCTCTTGCCAGGGCTGAACGCCTGTCAGCGCGTGGATAAGATTACAGCCAGGGACAGCCTTCAGCTGCTGCCTTCTCCCTTTGTGCTTCGAACTGTTTGCCCTCCAAAGTTATTTAGGATGGAAACCGCTTCACTGTTTTCCTGTGCAGAACTCTGCATTCTCAAAGCATTGCTGTGATGCTGCTGATGGCAGTGCTGCGTTGTCACCTGGCACCAGTGCAGACAGCTCTCAGCTTGATTCAAGGTGAAGGCTCCTGCCTACTTGAGGAGGAGGCGAGGACTGACCTTGTACCTCCAGGCTGTTTATTGCACAGAGACCAGTTATCCATGGTTAAATCTGGAGCTGCAGCAGTGCTTTCATTAGGGCTGCCTTTAACTGCAGTGTGAAGTCTAAGGCAAGCAAAAGAAAGTATACTCTCCCACATTCTGGAATGAGATTTAACAGCGACTGAGGTGTCCTAAAATTTGAAATGCCTCAGATGAAAGACAGATTTTGGGAGACAACCGGGTGGGTTTTTAGTATATTAAATAAACAAACAAGTATATTCAGCACTCCGCTGAGTTCCTTGGCGTGCTGAACTACGTCCATTACAGCACTGGATTTTAAACATTAGCAGTTATTGAAATTGGCTTCTACAACAGACCATCTGTAAGTCAGAAATAATTAAAAAGTTAAAGAAATATCTGCTGATGGAAATGGGGAGCATTCCTGGGTGGCAAAGCCAAGAGGAGAAAAGAATATTATTTGCTTTTCGTGAGACTGCTCCGATCAGTTCATTGCATCTGAATTGACTTACTTGCTCAGTATCACATTTTATTTCAAGTCTGTTTTGTCTTTGTTTTTTTCTCCTGCCTCCCCCCTATTTTTTTTTTTTAATTTATTTTTTTCTTCCCTGGATTCTAACTGCTTTCCTAATGTAAAAAATCAGTGGAAGTATATGTAAAGTCACTCACTAAGAAAGGTCTGTATCTTTTCTCATTCAGCATTCTGAGAATTTCTCAGTGGGAACCTGAAATTTCAGCTTTTTTACAATTCTGTCATAATATGAAAATTTGATATTCAGCAACAGATGCAAAATCTCACAGAGGTGTTGTTTCAGCTGACCTCTGCCTTTTGGTAGCATTTGAGTCTTGTCCAGACGTTAAATGGGGAGAAATAATGATGGAAACTTCATCTCATTGAGATGGAACAGGTCTAAATGCCATTTACATTCTACCAGACTACTAAAAGTAGCAGCAGGTGCCTCCTATTTATTTTTTAAAACTAAAGAGCAGTGACTGCGTTGTGTGAAGGGTCTGGTATCTTTGTCTAGGTATATTAGAGTGATGCCCTGGGTCCTGCTCTGCTTGGTTCCTGGATAAGAGCAGTTATGAGCCCAGAGCAGGGTCCCAGACAAAATGTAATCCCTGCGAGAACTGAGGGAGTCGTAAAAAGGAGAAGACTAGCACAGAGCATGGGCTTGGGGGTT
The DNA here is from genome assembly GCA_013397755.1 of Cnemophilus loriae. Taxonomy (NCBI): domain Eukaryota; kingdom Metazoa; phylum Chordata; class Aves; order Passeriformes; family Corvidae; genus Cnemophilus; species Cnemophilus loriae. The sequence goes on along the minus strand of VZTF01003688.1, from coordinate 636,454 downwards.
CTAGACTTGGCCTGAAGTTTCAAGAAATACTAATTTTACAAATCAACACTTGTTGTTTATTTGTTACGGATTAAAATAAATATTCTAAAATAAAATATTCCTTAATGATCTTCTTTGGATTAATGGTTTGACAATTACAGAAGTGTCCTAAGGAATCTCAAAGAAGTTCTAGATTTCTGGCAAGTTTTGGAAATGTCTTAATTTCTCATTTTCCCAGAGATTAGCATTTGGGGAAAAAGCCTGGAAAGAAAATTTTGTACTTTTTTTGTTGACATCAACATATGGATAGTTTGGTTTCTTGTTTGGGTTTCTTTTTGTTTGTTTATTTGGGGTTTTTTTTGTTTGCTTGTTTGGTGTTGCGTTTTTTTGTTGGTTATTTATTTTGAGGATTCTGAGTTACTTTTGGGAAACATTTTTCTCACCTTTGAAAATTGGAAAGTTGAGTAGATTGAATTGATGTTGATGTGGAGTACTTGCAGATACTATTATTTTTCACAGTTTATTAATTTTAAATGCAAAATAACCATTTGTCTTGGAATGGAATGATTCACTTAAGGTCAAACTAATCCTTGAGATTTTTAAAAATTTTTTTCATTTATTTTTCTGTGAACAAAACTCTTCAGCCTTAAATTCATTTTTGACAGCTGTAAGAATGTTTATATTTTCTATTCCCCATGCCAAGACAGAGATATGAAAAGAGAACTTTCCAGTAACGTTCTTTGCACAAGGAGAAACCTGTCCTCCCAATGTTGATTAGCATTTTATTTTTCAAGTCTTCTGAGAGGTGTTGGAATTTCCTTGTTCTCTCTATTAAAATATCTAAATTCACCTATATAACTGGTTTTTTTTTACAAAAGAAAAGTATTCCTGCTCAGATCCAAGACTCAAAATGCTGTAGCAAATACTAGATGTTGCTTAGCAGCCTTAATAGACTTTTGCAGTCAAGCTGCGAAAANNNNTTAAAAAATTTTTTGAAATAAAGCGACAAAAAAAAAAAAAAAAAAAAAAATAAAATCACATTTGTGTGAGACTTCTGGAACATGAGGCCAACAAAAAAGTATAACATTGCTTGTTTTGAGTAAACTAATGCTGAATCTGTAAAGTAAGTAAGAATCTGAAAGTGAGTTTATCACTTTTCCTTTTAAATTCTGCAAATATTTTGGCCGCTTCAAGTATTTAACTTGTTAAGTGATATCTGAATTTGGCTTGTTCTGAACCAAGGTATTTTTGCCTCTTGTGAGATCACAGAAATGGATTCATTTAAGTAGAATAGTTGTCATATTCTTTTCTCCGTCTAAACCCTGATTCCAATTTCTTCCATAAGTGTTCATTTTATTTTAGGAAAAAGTTATCATCTAAGATGATGAAAGCTACAATTTTCTCAGCAAGCTGTCAAACAACAGTTTCATTATCCTGTCGTTTGCACATGAATAAAATGTCTGTTAGAACTAATAATAAATTTGCCTTCATTTTAATGTGACTGGTGATTTCTTGCTATCTCAAGGAACACTGCAGAATACTGCAGGAAGTGCAACTGAGCAGGCAGCGATAATGTCATTTTGGCCCATCTTCAGTTGCATGAGAGCCCCTTCACAATCTGGAAATGTTTAATAATGTATGTAAAGTATGGGAAATTAAGATCTGTCCCAACTGAGCTAGTGTTTATTTAACTGCTATGACTTAAGGGTGATAATATGTGAGTTTGAATATGTGAAATCCTGTGGACTGCTGGGTGAATAAACAATGTGACAGAGGTTTCACAGTAAGTTTATCACTGCTATTTGATTTTGGTTGTGTTTTTTTTTTTTTCCTTTTCTCTTCTTCTTGCTCTGAATATTCCTAAAAGACAGGATTTTTTTTAATGTTCCCTTAAATGTTTGAGAGAGATAGCCATGTGAGCATGCTCTGTGTCAATACATAAATATTTCTATTTCAGATTCTCTTTTGGGTTTGGGAATGAGATTAGTCAAAGGGAGGGGGGGGAGAAGGGAGAACGTGCAGTCAGCTGGAGAAAAGATTAAATGCCCTTTGATCACAAGCAGCAGGACTGCTCTTCCCTTGTTGTGTCCTGCAGCTCTGACTTTAAAGTCCTAGAGCTGAGAAATCCACAATTTCCACTTCTTCTTCTCCAGCAGCAGCTGTTGCTACCCGAAACGTGGAGGTCTGGATTTACAGGGAGGTTTGAAGCAGGACTGCCTTGCCACAGTTCAGGCTGCTGTCTGAGAGCAGGCACATGGCCTCCACAGCCCTGCACAGGTACCTGGTCTTCAGGAGCCCACAGCTGAAATTAGAAGGTCTGTAAAAAAGTTAGCCCATGATGTCCCCTCTTGTCATGGGGTTTACATTTTGAGAGAGTTTTATATAAAGCTGTAAAAACTTGCAGATGACTGAACTGCCTTGCACAATTCTCCAGCTGGTGGCTTTTTGTGTAGTATGTCCCTGGGCTAATGCAGACCCTTGGCATCTGGGGAATGCCAGCAGATGCTTTCACTCCCCACACAGTAGATGGCATAGCTGGGTGCCACAGAACAGACAGGAGCCATCCTGGCCAGGCTGTGCAAAATGCTAAAGGCAGGGATAAGTCTTGAGCTGTGTCCCTGAGACAGCTAATTTATCTGTGCCTCCGCTTGTAATTCATGGCCCCAAGAAAGGAGCCAAAACTTTCCTTTCAGAAATAAAATAGGATAAACTTTGAAACTAGTGATTGCATTATTTTTTTTTGCAGTGTCTGGAGTAGTCAATAGAAGCCATCCATATCTCCTCCCTGCTGTATTGCCTTAGACTGGCTTGTAGCTGGCATTCCTTTGGATCCGAATTGATCGCCCGTCTCTGTACTAGTATAATCACAGCTGCATGGGAACTGCACAGAATCTCTGCCCAAACATTTATGGAAATCTTCTGGAAGGCAGCAAATCGCTCTTTGGGCAGACCTTGACTAAATCCTCAGTCAGAGCTCTGGCTTCTGAGCGAACACGTAGGGAGAGATGGGCAGGGGAGAGGAGAACTGGGAAGGACTGACATAAAAGCTGTGTCACTGGATCACACTGGGCCAGGCCAAAGGACTGTCTGGGCAGGGATGTCTGTCTCGGAGCATCCCAGTCACCACACCAAACCCACGTCACAGCTCGCTTTCCGACAACTCTGCTAATCCTTCTTGTAAGTACTGTGTAAATGATACAGTTCCAAACATGAGGCTGCTTTGGGCCAGCAGCAGGAGAATGAATGGGAGGAAAGAGCAGCATCTGCTGAGGTCTTATTGTTCCATGTCACCACTGTGTTTTACAGAAGGTAAAGAATGTGACCCTACTTCTGAGCTTCCTAGACTGACAAGAAAAAATTACAGCAGGCCATCAGAGATAAAGTAGCTTTGGCCATCCAAGAAGAACTTAATGGAATTCATCAAACTATATTCAGTACGTGGGTAACAGTCAAATAAATGTTTAATATAAAGGATCTAAAATAACTCCTCCTTAACCTACCTTGTGATATAGTGTAATGTTAGGTGTGTTTAAGCTACTGCTCAATGTAGCAAGTACATATGCACTTTGAAAAAAATATTTCTAGTCTCTAGTAAATATATAAATTGGTGGGGCATGCATGACAGAGACAAAGGTTTCAATTACTTCCATGTCATTAATATTTTTCTTAACTTTACATCTCCTATTTATTTTTGTCTTATTGCAAGCATGAAAAGGAATCCCAGGCAAAGTTTAGAGCATTTCTGAGATGCATTGGTATGTCCTCCAGCCCCTGTTGTCTTTAATCCCTTTTTAAACCACTTTCTAATACAGCAAGCCAAGATGCTTGATTAGATGTGTAGATCTTGGGTTGTTTAGAAAATTGTAGAGTTAAACTGTCAGTCATGAATCAAAGTTCGTTTTTTTTGATAATAAAAGAAGCAGTTGCAAAGCCTTTTGATCTGTGTAGCCCATTTAGGGCATAGAAACAGCACAGATTGAAGTACCAAACAATACAAAGTCAATAAAAATCGTAAGAAAATAGACATTATTTTTGTGGCAAAAGCTATCAAACATTTAGGTGTGAACCTACAGTTTGTCTTTTAGTTATAACAAAGGAGCAGCTGAGTGTCAAGGCTGTACCTGTGTGCATGACCAGCACACTTCAGTCATGAACTCCTTGGCTGGCTCAAGGACTCTGGGGCTCCTCATGAGCACAGGTGAGATAATTGCTGGTTTGAGACAAGGAACTTGGAAGAGGGTGACTGACTGCCCAGATAGACACCTTTTCAGCAAAATATTTGATTAATTGGTGCAAGAACTCTCTAGCTGGGAAAGTCAGAATGACCCGAAGAGTCAGGCATACTCTGCTGTTCCTGGTCAGTTCCTGTGCTTGAACATTTTACCATCTCAGGTGGCCGATTGTGCTTTTCCTCCCACAGGCTCCACCAGAGGTTCCTGTTGCAAAATTAAGCACATATATGGATAAGATGCTCCTAAATGATCAGTAGAAACTCTTACAGATGCAAAAATGGTCAAGTAGAACAAACTGGTCTTGCTTATAGCTACAGTGATCCACAGCAATGGGTCCAGTATAGGCTGGAGTGGTCGTGTAGGACCATGGGTTACAAGAATTCAGGAAAACAGTGGTTCAGGGAGTCTCACAAAATCTAGTCAAAGATTCTTGCAAGAGCTTCCTGTTGCCATCTGGACAGCAACCAGACTCCCTGTTTAGGAGTTCGATCCCACTCGTTCGTCCTATCCTGTGCCGAGGTCCCTGGAGGCTGGTCAGGCTTTTTTAACACACACTCTGTCCATGACTGCCTGTGTAATATTACCTCAAGAACTGCCAGCCCTTTTAAATGTGCTGTCCAGGTAGTCCTGAGCTCTAGAGTAGTCTTTGTGCCCTGATGAATGTTTCACAGTCCTGGCTTGAGCTGAAATTTAGAGGTTCTGAGCTCAGTAGTGACTCGTGTGGGTTGCCTGGAAGTAATGAACTCTGGTTCTGTGAAAACTTGTTTCTGACTTCAGCTACAGCAAGTGATAGTAAAACATTTTCATCAGAAAAATTCCAAATGGTTCTAATCACAATAGAAATGAAGGTAGAATCTCTTCCAATTTCTCCATCAAGTGCTGTCAGACATAACATATTCTCACAAAAATGTCAATTATTTTTAGCAGTCACCAGATATCTCAAAAATCATTTGAAACTGGGTATTTGATGGAAAATTTGGAGTGAAGAATTCATGAACAATTTAGAGACAACAGTAGAAGAAGTTTCAAAGAACAGAATTATTTGAATTTATTACTTGCTGACAGTTTAGGTGTGTGTCTGTTTTATTTCAGTTGTTTCCGTTCAGATTTGTATGACACCCACTTACCAGAATATTCTAAATTGCCCGAATAAGAAGTTGAGCAATTTTTCTTGATGGACCAGTCGATCTGCATTCCATTCCCTCTCCGCTTGGATTGGGCTGAAAAGGATGTAGAGGTAGAGTCTCATGTCTTAGGTGTATTCTTTTATTTATTCTTTTTTCAGTGGGAAAGATAAAATTGCCTGCATGCAGCGTGCTTCAGCACTGACCTTAAAAACAATGTGTATGACAAAGGTAAATACATGTGTGACCAACTACTGATGTTCACTAGAAAAAATATTGTATAATAAGTTCTTGTAGCATGCTTATCTGTTTGATATTAACCAGAAATTAAAGAATTTCCACATTTTTTTTTTTCACTGCTGGAGAATGAAGGTTGTATAAATAGTTATGTTTAGTTTTGTTTTCCCAATTCTGTTTCCTGTAGAGAAGCAGAGTTTCAAGGAATTTGATTTAGGTTTCATTAAGAATTGGTTGAACTATTTATTTGTGTTACAACAAAATGAGTAAGTGGCTATAATATAGATACCAATTCTTTTTTCAAGAAATATTTATGCTGTACAATGTCTATTTGTTCCTTTGGTTTAGTTCTTTGTGTAAATAGAGTTAGCAGCTAACACATACAAGACACAATCTCCCTCTCTGCTATGTTCATTGTTTTTTCAATAGGTTCTCAGACTATAAATTCCCTTCAGATCTTGGCAGAAACTTCGAGCTCTGAACCCTCCAATTATTGTTTAGTTTAATATTATTCCAGAAGGGAAGAGTAAGGCCACAGGATGCTTTGCATTCTCCTGCTCCCTCCGTCCTTGAGCTGGTTCTGGTATCACAATTCTATCTGTGTGTTGTGGTAGGAATAAATCTCATCCACCAAATTCCTGGTGCAAAAGAACTTCTGCCACTGAAAACACTGGATTATTCTTTCATCACCCATTTATTCATTGTTGTTTGGTCTTTTCTGGCTTTGAAAACATAAAACTTGTCAAAGCTCAACATTAGGACAAAGAAATAGAACTGTTATATTGGATTGTGAAGATAAAAAGATCTCCTATCTAAAACTTCAGAAATCAAAGAGCATTTCCTGTTTCCACAAAGTCAGCAGTTCTATCACTATAACTGCCAGGGATAAATTCCTTTCAGGCCTGAAGGAAAAGTGCTGTACAGCTCAGTGTGCCTGTCTAGGGGGGGAGCCTGTCTCAAATAATTTGCTCAACTGCAGGCTTTGTGTGAGACTTTGAGCAAATGAGCTTTGCTTCTAAAAAAATGAGTAATAATAAAAGCCTTTCTGCATCTTCTTTTATTTTCTAAGCTGGAGGATGCAGAGCTTATTAGGAAAGGCACAAAACATGATCTTTCTGTAAGTCCTGTATATGGCTTAAAGAGTAGGAAATAGCAGGAGGTGAGTGTCCACCTGAGCTACAGCCTTGGAATTTGCCCTCTGTACACTTATTTGCCTGGCTTCGGTGATGGATTCAAATTAGGACACTGTAGGGTGCTGCTCTCCAATTCCCTCTGCATGTTGACTCAAGTAATGCTGCTCCCAAGTTTACAACTCTCTGGGGAATAGGATTTTCTGAAAGCCTGGATTTCTGGTGCCTGTGTCCGATGGTGATAGAGCATGATGAATGGAAAAATAAGAGGGTCATAATGTTTTTTAGCTGTTTCCTTTTATATGAATGTGTAAAACTATGACTAGGCCATATTCTTAAAATGAAAGGTAGGTGAGATCTTAGGGAAAGGTTTGTTTTTATCCATCTGCGTTTTCTGTCATTTTAGTCTGACAGCTTTTGTCATAGTTCAGTAAGAAAAAAAGGTGAACAAAGTGTGCTTTTTCATTTAAATTGGCTTGCTCTTTTGCACATCAGCAATTGCAGGATTGTTTCTTTAAAAGAAGTCTAAAAATAATATTTTAGATTGCAAGGTGGTTATTTATATCTATTCTAAAATTTGGGTTACACTTATCTTCTGAGTAACAACTGTACAATTTACACTGATATACAAAACAAGGTTTGCTCTAAGCCACTCAGTTTTTCAGAGCTGTTCATGGTTGACCAAAAAATAGATATATGTACACCTAAATTGTTTCCTACCTGGAAAGAAGCTGCAAAAGTTGAGTTGTCCAGTGCACTGTGAGAAAGGATAAGGTGGAAATTATTTCACTGATCCGTTTGCCACTGCTTGCTTTGCCTTCCCCTGCTCCAAGCTATGGGGTGCTACCACGTTCTTTCCAGTTGTCAGAGAGATTGTCACACCTCGCCCTCTGCCAGTTTAGCCCACCAAACCTGCAGAAACATAATCTGGGTTTTTCTGCTGGTCTGCTGAGCTGAATCTGCTCATGGAGTCTTCCAGCAGCTGCCAGATATGTCAGGTTAAGTTATGACTGAGCATGACTGACAAGGTGGAAAGAGAAAAACAGAAGGATGAGGACACAAAAGTCAGAAATACCTCTTGACTCCTGTTTTTGAGGGTGATTGACTGTCTTGTCTCGTACCGAGGGACAGCCCCAGTAAGGTGAGTCAGCAGACTCAAGCATGAGACCATGAACTCTCATCTTCCATAGTTCACAAAAGTCACTGGAGAGAGGAGCTTGTTCTGAGAGGTTGTTTGGGAAAATAATGACTAATTTCAGTGCTCTGGAATACCTCAGAGGGATAAGTCTCCCCTCATTGAGTACTTTGTGCAACTGGAGCAGTCAGCCTCAAGAAATTAGCCTTTGCAATACTTTCTCTAAAGTTTTGTTCTTTGGTCTTTCCCCTGAAGTTATGTTCTTTGGTGTCTCCCTCTCTTGCCATTGCTACCTTTGGTGGGGAATGTCTTGTGTCCTGGGCCTTTCAGGACAGCTGGGCTCTACTGACTGCTCTGAGCCAGAGGATCTGCCAGTTTATTGTAGATCTCCCCTGTGTCATGTAAGTGGTACAGAGTTCGCTATTTCACATGCTAAAAATGATAGTCCAGTTGTCCTTTTAAACGTGTCCCTGGCTGCTTCTGTAGACAAGGGAGCCATGATAATTTTACTATTTTTCCACTGTAATTTAAAAAAAATATATATGACGAAATTCCTCCTGGCTCCCACCCTCCTCCCAGTTTTCAAAATATTAAAACTGAAACGTTTTAAATGCATGACACAAGTTCAAATTCACAGTGGCTGTAGGGGATAATCTGAGCAAGAGTGTAACTTCTTCCCAGTATCTTTGAAGCAGTGCTTTTACAACATCCTTATTTTAATGCCACTTGTGAGGATAAAAAAAAAAATCAGATTGCACAATTAGCTGCAACAGATGTGTGGCTGCAATTTTACTATTATAAAGACCCTGGTCTCATCAGACTCCTAGCAGTGCTTCTGAAATGTTGTTGGCTTTCTCGCTCTTGTCTCTCCTGCAGCTGAAGGCCAGATTTATAGGCAGAAAATATATGGGTTTTTTCAATTGAGAAAAGAGTTCGTTGCATTAAATGTCACAAGCACAGCCATATTTAATAAAGGCCATATTTAGTCTCAGTGCATGCCTTGTTTGAACAATCGCAATGGGGTTTTTTTTATTTGCTTACCAACATATTCTCTTTTTTTAAACAACATACTCTGAATCAGCAGCTTATTTGATCTTTTGTTGCCTTTGTTTCTTTTCTATAACCTTGTTACTAAGAGGTCTTCATGATGTACCCATGTGCCACTGGGTGCGCAGGAGTTTTTTATGTGTATACATAAAATTCTGCCTTAAACTGAAACAGTAACATTAAAATCTCTTTGCTCTGGAGTAGTGTCATTCCTGTTCAGTGCAGTTCCTATAAAAACATGGACTGCGTATTTCTGGCCTGTCTCCAACATCTCCATTCTTCTCCTCTGCCAGTTCTAAGATTTGGCCTTTTGCTGCATCCCGTGCTTGGGGTGGAATTCCCAGACTTTTTAGGTCCCTATTTTCCAACTTAAACTTTTAACCTTTGATTTAATTTGCATTTCCTGAGTAATGTGATGCATTGGCAATTCTCAAGCATTATCCAAAATACAGAGAGTGTAAGTAGTGCTACAATATTATGTCCTGTTTTCTGTCTTCTTAAAAAAAATGTTTCAAAAATCTTTTGCCCTTTAGTTCAGAAGGTCATCTGATGTTTTTTGTTACTATATTAAGGAATTGAAGATTGGTCCATGGTAAAAACGAACCTAATTTATAAAATCCAGAGGTACGTGGAAGAACAGTTAATAATTTAAAACAGTTGGAAAGGAAGAGCGTGAAGGTGGCTTTAGTTTGTGTAGGTCAGGTGTTCAGTGCTGACTGGGACAGGGTTTGGGACAGTACCAAGGGTGACTGTTAAATAAACACGGTCTCAAGGGTAAGCAGAGCCAGTTATGAGCATGTGCATGGACACCATAACAGAAAGGGGATGGATGTAAACATGGAATGGACTTTAATATTTTACCACTGTCTTCACATACAGTCAGAGATGAGGGGGAGAAGTAAGATTCTGCCTTGCTTGTATTGCTGCTACTGTTCCACAGACAGCATCAAGAGCTGAGATCATTGGTCTGTCTTCGTGAGCTGGTTTGAAGTGCTGTGGGATGAATAAGTAAAGCACAGGGAGACGAGCTGACCCACACAGCCAGAGGCAACCCACACAGCAGGCTCCACAACCCTGAATCAGAGATCAGATTTCTTTCAAATCACAAAAGACAGGTAGCCTTCTCAGGGTGGGAATGAGGAAATTCAGTCTCCTGAGCAGAGAGATGGTTGTTGCAGCTCTGTATTCAGTACAGACCGATCTGTGTCTCACTGGAGTTGCTGCTATGAGTGGTTGGGAGAAGATGATGGCGTTTGGCACTGCTGAAATGGATTTACCAGGGGCAAGCCATGCTTGACCAGACTGCTCTCTGTGATAAAATGACTAGGTCTGTGATGAGGGGAGAGCCCTGGATGTAACTTACCTGGACTTTAGTAATGTTTTCAGCAGTTTCTCCCACAATGTTTTTGTGTCCAAGCTGGAATATCAAATCTGGATATTGGATCTCCAGGTGTGTTGATAACTTATTGCAGAGTTAGGCTCAGAGGGTCGTAGTTTAAGGAGCTGTGCTCAGACTGGAGACTGCCCAGTAAAGCTGTACAATTTCCATCCTAGAATGCTTTTGTGCCCTACTTGGACATGGCACCGAACAGCCTGTTCTAATTTCATCGGTGATCATGCTAAGTGCAGGAGACTGGACTGGAGAAACCCTGAGTTATCCTATGAGTCTCTTATTCTAATGTTTGGTCACATAGCTGATTGCCCAATCGGCCAGACCACGGAGCTGGCCTCATGCTGACAGTAGGAGAACGTAAGGTGCTGGCCCTGACAAGATAATTCTGTAGTGGCAACCTTCCCGTCAAAATATTGTTAACAAGTTTATTTTAAAAAACACCATGGGTTCATACCACATTGTGTTTTCTGCCACACAAGAAAAAGGCTTTGATTTAGTGGTGTTAATGGCAACTGTAACACAGCACACCCACTTGCCAACATAAGATTTCCGAGTTTCCTGTCCTCAGTATTTCATGTTGGTTATGTCTTGGACTACATCGCCTATTGCATCCCACCTTTTATGGGAGGGTTTTACACTTTGATATTTAAATTCCTGCAGCTTTCAAAACATGCTCAAGGGCTGAACAAGAGCAAATTGGTCTTGATGTTGACGCAGAATATTTTTCTACTGACAGGTAGGAATTCCTATGCTTTTCTTATTTTTTAATCCCATCTTATTCCCAAGGCTTTCTGTGTTCTGACCATGACGGGTGGTGGTTTGACTGTTTTTAGCTGCAGTAAATTTACTAAAGGAAAGGAGAGAGACCCTTTTGCTACCGTCTTCAGGGTGCTTTCAGTGAAACACATGGCTTTGAATGTCCGGAAAAGACGGAATCTATTCACCAAAATACGTTTGGGTTCATGCCTTCTGGGGGAAGACAGACACATTCCTTAGATGATTTAAACTTACTAGCAGAACATTCTCCAAATCCTGTCCTTGGAATGAAATATATGGAGAAACTTCTGGCAGGGTATCCTGAAACAGTCCCAAGGGAGTACCTGAGCCATGCAGCCACGGGCCAAGGTGCATGCACTGTACACAACTGAATGGCAAGCACTCACCTACCCTGAGAATACAGATATTTTTGCACATGGGTGTTATCATGAGCTGCTTGCTGCCTTGGGGAACTTGCTCTTTCATGGATCTAGCCCCAGCTATTTCGTTCCTGAGAAGCCTGACACAGCACAAGGGTTTTGAGTATCTTGAGCCCCTGATAATGCATGTAGAGAAGACTTTCCTCTTGCCATTGTGGTGAAGGAGTGAAAAGTTTGACCCAGGTGTCTACAAGGCCAAAGAAAGTCATAACGCCAAGCCACTATCTGTTTTCCCTTGCCTCATCCTTGCGTTCTTAGACACTGAGGACAGACAAAACTTAAGGGCACAGATTTTGCAGCATGTTAGTTCGTCTGTTCCAGCTCCCCCTGATGAAGGCTCTCGTGACTGCATTTATTCTGCACTTGCCCTATTTTCAAAGCAAGGTGAGCTACCTTGTTTTGTGTTATTCCTAGGTCATGTTAAGCCTATCTGCATCGAGTACTAAAGCAAAAACCAAAGGTCTTTGTGAATTCACACTTTTCTTTGTGTATAGCTGTATCCTTGCAAATCCCATGTCTACAAAAGCCTTGCCTCTTAATGGAAATATATGTTGCTGTTACCAGAATTCAATCTTTGCTGGCTGAGAATAAAACTCAGTATGAAAATATAATTTTCTTTTCTTTCTTCTTGAAGTTAAGTTCTGGTGTTGGACATCTTGTCAAATTTTCTGGTCCTATTCCCTCACCAATTCTGTACATGGCTTCGGATGAGTAAGAATGCAAATCTTCAGAATATCCCTTCCAACTAGAAAATGAGGTGCAAAACCCCATCTTTTTTTTCTTTCCCCCTCCCCTCTGCAAAAAGTAAGGGTAACGTGAGGCTATCTCAGCCTATATTCTTCCTTAGATCTTGAATCATGCCCAGAAATGTGTCTGTTTTTTCTACATCTAAGTTGCGAATCCTGAGGCTTGCTATAATGGTGCTATCAATCTCTCCTATGACAACACGGAGGAGGAAAAAAACTGCTTTTTATCTCTTTGAGCTCTTATAAATTAGGTTTTTTTTTGGTTTGTTTTTTTTTTTCCTTTCATGGTTTAGTCTTGAAGTTATTTCTGTGTAACCAAAAAAACCAGCTTTTTCTTCTGGAATTCTCTCTCATATTTTACATCCTCAAAGGCCAAAGGGCTGATTAGCTCAATTTCTTTGACCTGGTCATTTCTCCAGATCACTAAGTTTCCTCAACACCCCAGAACTTCATTTTAACTCAATCCCTTCCTTGCTTAGGAAGTTCCATTTTATGCTGTAAACAGAAACTTTACTCAGAAGTTCTCAGCTTGTCTTTAGCAGGATGACTGCTGATTTAGTCCTGAAGAAAAGACTGTGTGCTTGAAAGTGTGTCTTTGTTTGTTTGTTTGTTTTTATTTAACACCCCTGGCAATGCTGGTTGGTTTAACAACAGAGCTTTTTTCCCCTCCTATGAGTTTTGTCTCTCTCATGGCATTAGATTATTATAGCTAAGGCAATGGCTAAGTAGCAGTATTGACTCCAGAATCAGCAGCAGCTTTGGGAACTGAATGGATGGCTAAGTGGTGCAGCAGACAGGTACTCTGTGCTTCAGAGAAATGTGGGAAACCAACATCCTTCCTAACTCATGCAAGAAAAATATCTGCAGAACTTATGAGACTTTTAATGAAACTAAGGAAAATCCATTCTTGATGCAAGGAAAAAAAGCTTATTTGTTGCAATCTACTATCTGCTTTTTTGTAGACTGCAAGACTCAAACTTCAAATGAAATATAAAAAATGTTCTATTACTCACTTTTCTCTTTCTTTAGAGTACACTGGAAAATAAGCATGTCGTCAGAGGCCCTTTTTGAAAGGTTGCTAAGAAATAAAAACTGACCCAATCCCAAGTGTGCTGTGCTGTCTACAGGACAGAACAAAAATACCCTTATTTTCCCCCACGAAGTTGGCTGTGTAAACACACGAGGTAACGGTTGTATTCAGTATGAATAAGTAGAAAATTCACCCAGACATCACTACTGCGCTTGGGAGCAGGCACAGAACAGTCTCTACCTGCCAAGCACCGTGCCTGGTCCAGAGCCTCGATGGCAGGGCTGCACCACGCTGTGGCACATGCTGCAGGGGAAGCTGCCTCAGCTGCTGGCATTACCTGCCTGCAGACAGCTGCCTGCACTTTGCCAGACCTCTTGCAGTCCTGCAGTGCTGTGCATTTTACTAACATGCCTAAAGGTGTTTCATAAATGTCTGCCTTTGTCTTGGGAAGACACAGAAAAGGTGCCTGTGTGAAAACTTAAAATAAATGAAATGTCGAGGGCTATTACCACTGTTTCAAATCCCATCAGGCATTTGATTTTTCGAAATGAGAAAACATCCTTACTATGACTGAAACATCCACAGAAAAAGGGCAGCGGGGTGGGGTGGATGGAGGACTGCAGAGAGACATGTGTTTGTGTTTCCAATTTTGACCCTCCAGATTTGTTTAGCATATGTAGTTATTCCATCAGTTTCCTACATTCTGAGTTGCTGACCTGAACTGTTCAGCTGTGAAATACAAGAAATTCATAATCTCACAGGCCTGGACCATAAGCGTAAAGGAGTTGAAGAAAAGGAAAGCAATGTAACTTCTAAGCCTCATTAGATGTATATTTATTGTATCTTACATACACAGCATGAGGAGAACCCTGATGCTGCTGCTTGCTACACCACTGCTGCAGTGTCCTCCCACCCTTGTGCATGTTCATCCCAGCTCTTGCCCCTTGTGGGTTTAAATGAGAAGTGTGCAGGGATGGGAGCTATCTGTATGTGCAGATATGTGGGTACTCAGTGCAGGAAGGTCACTGTCAGAGTCCCTCCCATCGTGGGGGTCTCACCAGAGAGCCTCTGCTGCTGTCCCAGTGATCAGAGAGCAGAGGCTGGTGTGGGAAGCAAAGGGCTGGAGAGCAGAGAAATAACATGGTACCATTTTCTTTTTTTTCCCCCTGACTTAGTTGCTTACATTTAATGAACCAGATCTCCAAAGACAGCTGGAAATCTGTCTTTCAAGTGTCCGATTTATTTCCTCTGTAAGATAAAAGATTTGGCTGTCTTCATTGCAGAATAGGTGGGATTCCGGGTTCCCTCTTACCAAGCCTGAGAGCAGCTGTGACACAGATGAGTTATTCTCCCACTCTAACTTCCTCACGTGGCATGGTTCATGCTCAGCACTAGGTTCCACTAAAAGAGGGAGGCCACCCTGGCTCCCAGTGTACTCTGATTTACCAGTGCATTTGCATATACTGTCTCAAAGTTTGACTCCTTCTCTGTCAGGCTAATTTCATCATTCTTAAATCAGTTTTCTTCAGCTGAACTGCATTCCTCCTTTTTGAGGAAGCAAACATCGCTAGACTTATTTATTTACTATTTTTAGACTTTAGAAGCTTACAGAAAATCAAGGGTGAAATTGTATATATTATGGGAAGCAGAAAATCAAGCAGGGCACTTTCAAGCCCTGCAGATGCTTTAAATGTTCTGGTAGTGCTTAACAGGCTTTGTAGGATATAATGACACAGCAAAGTTCTAAATACACCTGAGTAGCCTTGGCTTTTAGTGATCTCAATGAGCTCTGCTTGGCTTCTAAAAGATGTGATGCTTGCGTGTTTTGCCATTTTTTTCTGGTTTTAATGGATCTGCAGTAGACTCCCATCATTATCTACAGTTTATCTTCCTGCCTTTTGCAGCACTTTGAAGATTTTAATTTTATTTGAGATTTAAATGCATAATCCAGAGCCCACAAATGCATTTACAAGTCTCCTGAATGTTTGAAACTGAGATGAGTCTGAGCCATATGTAATTCCTTTTGAAGCCAAGGGGTGCTGAACACTTCTAAACTGACCAGAATAACCTTCAGAGTGCTCAAATGTTTGCATTTTCACAAAGCAGCTTCATGGTACACAATGTCATGCTGATATCGACTCAGCTTCCCTATCACATGGATTGCCCTTCAAGAGCAATAAATTTGCAGCACTAAGGATGTATTTCCTAGCTAGGGCACCACCTTTTAATCAGGATTGGAAGAAAAAACACTCCCAAAGCTGAACTGGATATACATTATACATTATACAACTGTATATCCACTAGGATATACATTATGGGATAGCAGCAGTAGCCCAGCCACTTACATGCTACTTTAGTCTTGGAGTACTTAGCAAAATATTAACTGCTCAATGACTCTACCAGAAGATTGATTCTCATCCATTGTATGGTTTTTTTTGACCCTGCTTTGGTGAAAGGAAGACTTTGAGTGGAGGCAATGGATATCACAAGTACTTTTCAAAGTATTCAGCTATTGTAGACTGTTGGAATACTCTCACCTCTTAGCGTGAGGGACAAGCAGATGTATTAGGAGCTTAGGGGCCCCAAATCAGCTTTCAAATGACTGCTATAATCACAAAATGAAGAAAAAGAATTCAAAATAATATGAAGATGTCTTAAGGTTTAGGCTTGAGTGTGGTCTTTTTTGTTTGTGGGATTTTTTTTTCCCTTCTAATCTCCCATTTCCTCTCCCTTCCTACCTGCTCTTCAGGTGCCCAGTCTGGGTTGTCTCCTTCTGTCTGTACAGTCAAGATTCTCTTCCTGCAATTTCTGCAAAGATTGACCATGCTCCACTCTGAGTTAAAACAGATGTTAGAACGGTTTTGAAATTTGAGAAAGTAAGAATTCTTTTCATCTAATTAAAATGATTGTTTATTGCGTAGTAGATGTACTAGATAAATTTTCTGCATTTATCATTAAAAATGAGTAAAACAGAACACTGGCTCTGTTAGAATTAGCTAATATGGTTTTGGCTGGGGAAAGTAATGCAAGTGGGAAATGTTTTCATTATTTTTTCCAGGACATCACTAGCATATTTTCTAGGTCAGGTTAGTGATGCCAAATCCAGCAGTGAACAATGCCATATGTTTAATAAAAGCCCCGATCAAATAGCACATGATTGCAATGTACTCATTCTGTGCTCTTTTTCCCAGGTAATGCTCATAATAGTTTTTTCACTCTTGTTGTGTCTATCATCATTAAAAAACTGATCTGACTTCCTACTCTATAGCTTTTTTTGATGTGCTATAGGAGTGTCTCAATCCTTTTATTGACACTCGTCTAAGTTTTTCTTATGCCTTCTTGTTTGCGTTTTTCTTTTGCCTTCTTGTTTGCGTTTTTCTTTTCCCACTGCACAGACTTACTAGTTCTCTAGTGATGTACAGAATCAATGTAATGTGTTAAAGATATTCTCGGAGACAAAAGCCCCAGCAGTCTTCCAATAAGCATAGGTGTGCTGATTTTCCAAGAGGGTAAATTGAAGCTTTATCTGAGCTCTGTTGTTTCAGCTCCTCATCATGCTCTTTCTACAGCATAATTTGCAACTTCCAGAGGAGCACAGCATGGGTGTGAGTCAACAGCAGGCGAGGACATGGCTTGCTTAGCACTGGTTGTCACAAAAATATTTAGGGCATGCATTTCTGTATATTTCGTGAGGCTGAAAAAATTCAGTATTTATGCTTCCCAAATATATACTTCTTTTCAGTGAAGTTTTGTGAATTGGAGGTTGAGAGGATGGACCACATTCTAAAGGAGTCCTTTAAACATCCTTTTAGTCAACAGAAAATATGGATTTTCTTTCTTTTGTTTTTTTCCTCCTGCACTCTTGGATGCAAGTAAAATTAGGTTATAAAGGGAGATAAAGAAATAGATCTAATAGCAGTATAGAGCTTAGCAGTTGAGACGCTAGCCCCAAGGATATTTTTAAGTTGATAATTGCTAGAATTGCTTACCTGTCATCTTAAACAGAGGTTCAGTGCTGAAAACCAGGTGCCAACCTGGATGACCCTGTGGCATGGCACAGCATGGCTGTGTTTTGCACTTGTCACGCCTTTGCTTCCAAGCTGCCTGGTGATAAACCTTTTCTCCTCACACATGAAGAATTGCTTTCACAATTTTTCTTTTTTGCCTTGGGTTGTATCTGCAACATTTTAGAGCAATTGTATCCTGTAGAGGTGATGAGGGTTTTAGGCTGAAAGAAGGAGCATCTCTCTTACAAGGAAAGGGTGAGAGAGCTGGGCCTGTTCAGCCCCGAGAAGAATGACTGAGAGGAGACCTCATCAACATCTTTAAGTGTCTGAAAGGAAGGTGTCCGAGGATGGACCAGGCTCTGCTCAATGGTGCCAGCCAAGAGGACAGGAGGAAATGGGCAGAGACTGATGCACAGGAAGTTCTGCCTGAAAACGAGGAAGAACTTCTTCACTGTGCAGGTGACTGAGCCCTGGTACAGGCTGTGCAGAGAGGCTGTGGAGTCTTCCCCACTGGAGATATTCAAGAACTGTCTGGACACAATCCTGTGCCATGTGCTCCGGGATGAGCCTGCTTGAGCAGGGAAGATGGATCAGATGAGCCACTGTGGTCCCTCCCAACCTGACCCACGCTGTGATTCTGTGAAAGGAGCAGGGTGTTTGTATTAATAGTGCTATCACAGTTGTGACTGTCTACAAGCCTGGCAAATTTTTGGAGAGAGTAAGAACCAAAATTAGACCAGATTTTTTGTGAATGCAAACACTCAGTTACTACATTCATGGAAATTGTGATTTGTGACTTTTTGGAACCCCATCAAGGGATTAAGAACAAATACTAGAGAAAATTAAGGTGTGGGAGGATACTTTGGTTTGTTGGTTGTTTTTTGAGGGCTTTTTTTTGTTTGTTCGTTTTTTGTGGTATTTACAGCTTTTCCTAGAACCACTTAGTAGGCTGGACAGCAAAAAAGTGTTTTAATAAAGAGAGGTGAGAGAGGAAATAGGCTTAATAGGAGAGATGGAATTTAAGGTGGGAAGCATGCTGACATAACAGCACACATTGAAACGTGAGCGTGCAAGACATCCTGGGATCCAAACCTCGAAAAAGCTCCCAGTCCCAGGAACAAACTGTGCGTACCCACACTGACGCTGACTTCTGCCTGTTTTTAGTCGGTCTCCGAGGAATAAAGCACGAAGCAACAAGAAGAGAGCTGCTCAGCCTGCCTGTTCATTCTTATTTCTGTTCTTCAGTAATTAGAGGCTGTTAAAGCTCTCGCTGAATCCAGCAGGTCTTTGCTATAGCAGATTGTTCTCCATGCTGCAAACAGAAACATTATCGTAAACTGAAAGAATAAAGCCAAAGCAAAACAACCTCTCTCCCCCATCAGAACTGGAGTCCAATAATCAGATGCTCGTTCCTAGTCACCTGTTTTCTTCAAGGGAAGGAGAGGAACATGGGCTGGATGGGAAGAAATCTTGTGAATTAGAGTTAGTCATAGGGAGGGAGAGGAGAGAAATCTCCATAAGAAAGAGGTTTGCTCAGCAGCTAGTGAGGTCTCCTTAGAAGCGATGCCATTGAAACAGGAACATAATTATAGGTTAAGCATCCTGAAATAACACTCACAACCTTTTTTTCTTATTTCAGCAAATGCGACATGAGAATTATGAAGAGGAGTTAAATTAAATACCTTCTGAAAACGCTAAGTGAGCTGTTTCCTTCCTAGATATTATACTTTAATAACAGCATGCCTGCCATCTAGGAGAATAATATTCAATGATGCTACTAATACAGACATAAAAGCTGCATATTTGTGTAAAATCATATTCACCAAGGCAGACATCTGATGTGTTGTGCAATATACTATCTGAACCTGTCATTTTTGAAATGATATGTTAGACTGAGGAGACAGCAAAGGAAAATCTATTCGTGTACCTATTTTGTGTGAAAAAACATTCTCCTAAGTTCTCCTTCTCTGTCAGAGTGGGACTGTGTGGCATCACTTTGTCGGTCATGGTGGTGTCAAGGTGGTTTTTTCCCCTGTACTTGAGGACAGAAAAAAAATTACATCTGACACTCTAAATTAATCCAGAATGAGGAGGATCATCTCCAGTCTCTGCAGGCAGTTAAACTTCTGTCATCAAGGACTATTTAAAATGAGTTTGTACTCAAATCTCTCTACTTGTCCCTTCAAAATAAAGTTTGCAACTACACTCATCTCTAATTTTTTTGCCATGGAGCATCAGAATGTAAGAGATGTGAATCAACATGAAGGCTGACCTACTTCCATATCAGCTTAGATTCGAAATGGGTTGGAATAAGCTTTTGGGTCTTGGATGCTTATCTGAAGCTTTGTTAATTTTTTTTTTTTTCAAAAGTTAGGTCATATCTGGAGAGAAAAGGTGCTCACAGCTCTTCAGAGCTACGGTTTGATGTGGCAGTGGAGAAACATTTTACTCTCCTACTTCAAATAACAGGGTCTCTGTCAAATCTCTGTCTGCATGTACATGTGTGAGTGGGGAATGAGCCAAATGTTTCGGAGTCTTCACAACTAAATTTAAGCTGAGGTTGTTTGTACAGCTGAACACTGGCTCCAGAAGGGATCTCAAGCATGAGAATTTGGGGGGTTACTGGTTTTCTTACTAGTAACAGCTTTCTCATCACCACCCCAAATGCCCTGAGAGGGTGGTGGGAGGAAACTTGCATTGTGCATGGGTTGTCATACATCTGTTTTAGGAGAAAAACAAGTCATTTCAGTTGCTGTCATCCTGGCACTACCTCTAAGCATTTGATTCATTTAAAAAGAGCTTTCCCTAAACAAGTCTGTTACTTCTGCGTCTCCTTGTATCTGGATCCAGGCTGAGGCATGTGGCAGATGTAATTGCTTGGCATCACAGCGAGCTAGGAGCTCCTGTTTTCATTCTCTATCCGTGTGAAAAAAAACCCACAAAAACAAACCCCCAAATCCACAAACCACCAAACACCCAGACTCCCCAAATACTGTATTTTCTCAAAAAACCTTCTCTGATACCTCAAACCAGAGATGAATCTTCATGTACTTGATATAAAGCTCAGCTTCCTTACATTCCCAGCAGAAAGAGTCACGGTTAGTTGTGCCTGGTCACTTGCTCACTCTGTTTCCCAGACATGTGTTTTTCCTATCAGTGCGAAGCTCGGCAGAATGTTGACTTTGTGCAATGGGATTCTGAAAGCCCACAGGGGAAGTTAGATATTATTTGATCAAATCTTATTTTTATCTGAACAAGATCCTTTCACCATCCCATAGTATTCTACTTGTGCATTAATTTACAAGAGTTTGGCTGAAATACTTTCATAAATTTTAAGAACATTTGCACTGAATTTTGTCTTTTATTTAATAACCTGTAATAATAATTTGCAGGTAGAAGCAAGTGGTTACATTTTCATCTAGAAAATGCTTTTCTCCTATCTGTGATCTGTTTAAGAACACTTTCATACTTCAGTGCTAGATGATGTATGGACAGAGAGATGTATTAGATCTTTTTTTTTTGTTTCCCAAATACATTCATTATTCATAAGTAACTCACAGAACAGTCCAAGCGAACTAATTACAGACTATGGGTTCCTTGTAAATTATTGAACTGGACTATTTGTGGCGTGTTATTGAAACAAACTCTTCAGTGAGTGTGACTGGAACTTCTGAATTACAGAATAACAAAGTCAAAAAAATACTAAATTATAAACAGAGGACTTATGGTATCAAATTTTATTTATATCAGTTTATGCCATGCTCTGTAGATCTTATTTTGCCAAAGAGCTGGTTTGATCCTGAAAAACCATTGTACCTGCTGTACCTGTTTGTGAAAAATACCTAAAAATTTCCATATCTATTTCTAATCTAATGGCAGAAAAAGTAAAACAAGGATATAAGAAACTAACTTCTATTCTTTAGGTATGTTTTCAGACCCATAAAATGTATCAAGTCCATACTTTTTGTCTGTTTTGTTATAGATAGAATGTATGTCTCATTTGGATTAATGTTTTCTAGTTGTTTTTTTCTGTTGTTTTTCACCTGAACTTGTCACACACAGGATTTCAGTCTGTGTTATCCTGTTCAACCGACAGCACCCTACTGAACTATTTTATTTAAATATGTTGGCATTTCCCACTGATACATTCTCAGTGGAAAAGTATTGGATAAAATTGGTGAGGTTTGTCAGCCATCTCAGGAGGGCAGCTGGGGCAATGCCTCAGAGGCACTACCTGTCACTGGCTGTACTTGGATTTCATCCTTTGAAGCCAGAAGGATTGTATGAAGTCTCAAATTTATTTTCATTTTGACTTTAAGGAAGTCAGATAACTTCACTTTCCAGAAGAAATTATTAAAACACCTCTGTTCATCTTTTGCTATTGGACTGATGCCTGCGGATGCTGGTGAGAAACTTTCCTGCTGCTGCCACGTGTCCCAGCTAGGTCAGTGAGCAGGAGAGCTCTGACAGGTGGCACAGGGTTGCTGCTGTACTTTTCTGATGGCAGGATACAGCCAAGAGCAAAACCAGGATGACTTTCAATTCAGTAGAAGTGTTTTCGTGTGAGTCAAACGCAGTTTTGTGGAATCCACGGCTCCTTTATTCAACTGTAATTTTCACCCTGCAATTGGAGTGCAGAAAGGGAGACTGTCCTAGAAGGCATCGGGGATATGGGAAGTTGATACAAGTTTACTTAAAGGTTGCAACAGGTAAACTGCCCACCCTTCCCTGGAAAAAGGATGGTGAGAGCACAGATACACAACACTACTCTTTGATGCAAATATTCTCCCTTCCTTGGGAAACATACTCTCTGCAGTTACTAATTCCAGTTGCTGAAATTGTGTTTAATACTGGAAAAACCTCAAGTTTCAATCTCTGTTAATGAAGTTGACTGACTGCAGCCAAACTGTTCCCAAGTGAACGTCTCCATGAGACAGGGCAGAATCAAGCCTTCAGGGAGCAGAGCAGAATTTCTTTTTCCAAGTTGAGGAATTATTTATTTTTGCTTCCTATACTGTAGAGGCAAAAAACCCCCCAAACCTTTTCTTACTAAAGACAACATGAATTATTAAACAGAACATCCATTCATACGTTATACTCTTATTTATTAATTTCACTTTTGCAATATCCTATTCACAAAGGTCTTTTGGGCATTTTTTTTTTCTTTCAGTGAGGTGAGTAAAATTTGTCTTCTCAGCATCTTTATCCATTATGGTAAAAGGCCAGCAAGTACATTTTGCTTCTCAGAACATAAACTTAGAAGAAATATTTGCTTGACTGATTTTATTATTTCCTCAGACTTATTTCAACCCCATTCTAAATATGGATAAGTAATAAGATAATTGTATCAAAGTTCAAGTAATCAAATGTCTAAGAACAATCTGAAACACATATGTTCAATCTCAGTAATATTTGCCATTAGAACAAACATCCTCCTTAACTGTGCTGCTTCCCTTCCTCTGCCCTCAACCCAGATATTATTATCTATGTTTTCTATCACAGCCCTGATATTATTTTATTTTTGTCTATCTCTTAATATTCAATATAAAACAATTTCAGGAAGGGAGCCTTGTAGATTACGTGGGCAATGAACAAATAGAAGTTGTGGGAAGAATATTCTCCCTGCACACCTCGTGAAGATGCAGATTTGCGTGCGGCTGCTATTTTGAGTCTTGATACAGGAACATCGTTATCCCAAACTTAGAAGAGTGTTTGGCTTGAGCTCTCTCTGCAGGAAACGTGCTGCATTCCCATGTTTAGCATTGAATCTCTGACCTTTCATGCTTCAAGTTTCCCGTTGGACTGAGCAGGCTTCCGAGCCAGCAGAGGTTGACTGTGATCCTGTGTGCGGTTCCTCGGCACAGGCTATGTTTAGTGCCACTTACACAGAACTATGCTGTGGTTTCTTTACACAGCAGAACAAATGCCCTGGGCTCCCCAGGTATTTCACTTTCCCATGCATGCTCTCCTATCTGCTCCACGCTAGAGAAAAAGCTGTTTTAAGTGTTATATGATTTAATCCTTTAGGAATGGGTGAAACAAGCTTTCTGATAACCCATTTCAGACCAGCTCAAGAGAGCCAGAACCAAGCAAAAGTTTTTGGTTTTTTCCTTCTTTATTTGTCATTGCTTTCAGAACCGCTTGGGCTTAAGGACAATACTTCCTTAGAAATTCCAGGACTAGTCTGCAGCCCTTTTCCTCTTCCTTGTGCAGTTACATCTTCTTTTTCAGAAAGACGTGTTAGAGTATAATCATTTAGAAGAGGCCCTCAGCATTCCTTAACTCCTTCATTCTCCTTGTTCTACCCATCCTCCCCGTTCAATATGTCAGTGCCGCACGTGGCGTTTCTGCAACAGCAGCTGCAGTAGTGTGGCAGGCTTTCTGCTGTACAGAGTACCACAGATCAGAAAACAGTTTTCTGAAAACCCAGCTCCTTATTTAGGATGGTCACAGCTTCTCAGGGTATGTGTGCAGAATATTGCTTCCAGTGTGTAACTGTGAAAAAAAGAGTGCTTGTCTCCCACATATGGGGCATTTGGCAGTGCAGTCAGTGCAGGGACTCTCTGGAGCATGAAAGTGAACTGATTGATGGCTTCTGCCGGACATGGATGGACCAGTACACGTGTTACCACTCCCGGTTCTGGATAGCTCTGTAGTACTCAAGGTGGGGCAAGGCAAAGAAAGAAAGATTTTTCTGGCCAAGCCAGAGAACAGAAAACTGGCTCTGCATTGAAGACTCGTGGTCCTGGGCTGGAACATCCCGTGAAGCCTTTTCAGGTTAGCAGTAGACAGCATGTTCTCAGTAAGTGAGACTAAAATGATGCCTACAGAACCAAAATCTTAGCTTATTGATGAAGTTTCTCTCTAACTCTATCAGAGTAGATGCTATGTAAATAAGCAGAATAAGACCCACTTCTGTTGAAGGTAGGAAAGGTAATGTCTTTTTTCCTCCCTCCCCTACTCAACTCAAAAGTGAACTGGAGGCTGTCATCTTGGGGAAAAGCAAGTAGCCAATGACATTGAAGATGAGAAAAAAATGAAAGAGAGGACAGAAGTTTGACCTACTTGTTTTGGTGCTTAGAGAACTGCTTCTCTTCATCCATGCTATGGGAAGGATGGGTATGAATGGCATGAGCATGTGATTAGATTAGAGTTCTAAAAATAGTGTCCACATTTTCAGTCTGAAAATAATTATATATTGTATGTGTGGACATATATATCTAAGCTATATAGCTGTGCTTTTATCTTTGTTAAAGCTCACTTATTATCCAAGATTTAACTGCAATGGGGTGACACAGTTCTGATAGCTCTTGGCATGTGATGTTAGCTCTGCGGGGAGTAAAAAATTACATAGCCTTGAAAATAGTTTGAAAAGATAATCTTCCATTCTTAATCAGGGAGTTTATGGCTTGTTTTGTGTAGAGGTTGGCTGGCAAAGTCGAGCTGTAACCCTGGCTGAGGAGATGGCTGTGTACTCAGAGAAAGCGCAGAGCTGGGGGACCAGAAAGAAGCAAAGGAAGAGACATGGAATATGTGACTTGTGTAGCCAGATAAAGAGATGGTGACGAGCAGGTGGAAAAAATTCCAGTATGCCCTGAAATAAGTAGCAGTTTTGTCAATGGCAGCCTGGGAGTGTATTGAATGAGGCCTTGTCAAGGGAAAAGTAGGGAATAAATTAAAAGCAAAAACAAAAAGGTGAAGAAAAAGGAAAAGGAAAACACAGAAGAAGAATTCATATAGCAAAATTAACACAAGAAGTGTTTAAGAGAGAGATAGACAGGAGGGAGTGGGAGGAAGAGAAAAGGAAGACAAAATTCAAAACTTCCGAGTAGCAGAACTCTCTGGGTTTTTGCTCATTATCTTTTTGTTCATTATCGCTGAGCAGCTAGCACATTGTGAATTCACTTAAATATCTAGAAGAGCAGAACTTGTGCAACTGAATGCACTGAAGTATAACTGATTGGAAAGAAACAAGGGAAGAAAAATTGTCTTTTATCTTTATCTGTAAGGCCTGAATATATGAGGAGATCCTCTTTGAGAAGAATAATACAGACACGCTATGGAGGCAAAGCGGCTGAGTGACCTGTTCAAGGTCATCTCACAGGCAACAGACAAAGCTAAAAACCTTGGAGTTACATTGCACAGTGAATGAGTTCATAAAGCTGACAGAGGGCTGGCATGCTCTAATCCAGTTCCGTGGATTCTTTTATTTTTAGTTTTCAAATGAATTCCAAAAATCAGGATGTTACTTTTTCTCGCTTTAGAAGCTTCTTTACTTTGAGAATTAAATCGATGTTCCAATACTGTCTGAAGTCTTATAAGACTGCCTGGGATGGCCCTTCTCAGTCTACTCCTCCCATCCAAGCACAATCCTAATAATTAAGGAAAATCCATCTTTGTTCTGAAGTCTGGCTAGAGGTATACTAAGCTGTCTGACATAGCTTCAATGACCTGATAAGTCCCAGTAAAGAATCATCATATTCTGAAGCAACAGAGAAATTCCTCCCCATGGAGTTTCCTTGCAGCATCTGCTTTCTGTAGTTACACTGATTAATATTTCTAAAGACTGCAAATAATGTAGCCACTGGGCACTGGAGGTCAAATTTCAATCTAATGCAAAACCACTAATCAGAACTTGAAGTAGAATCCAGCTTTTAATTTATTAACTTGAGAGAAGATATCTTGCAAAGGGCCAGCTGAACAGTACATGCGAGTACTTAGCAAACAGCATCTGCTTTTGACAGTATGTCTTCAAGCTAAAGCATTAGAAATTTCTATTAAATAACCTCCTCCAAAGTATGCTTCTAAATGCCATTTTGTTGAGCTTTTTATTGAAACCACAAGGTTTTGGATTACTAGGTCTTTGATCTCTTAGGATAGTTCTCATAGTGCAGTTCTGGCTTTGTGGTGTCTTCTAAGGAAGGAGATGTTCGAATATCTCTCTCCTCTGTTCCAGGAATAGTTTGCTGAGTTAGCATACAATTCTGGTGGAAAACCCTGCTGATTTATGAAAAGAAATCAGTGATTTATTATATACACTTTTTCTGCTAAAGCCACTTGACATCAATCAAAGAAAATCTCTGAAAAAAAGTTTAACATGAACAACAAGAACAGTAGAGTAAAAGTGGACCAATTACTCATTCCCCATCACTTACATTATTAAAGAGCCATATAATTGTTTTATGCATTTAAATATACATTTTTTAAACTGTTGCTTTTGCATAAAATTCTGTTAGACATTGTTTCTAAATTAGTTTTTTTTCTTTTATTGGAAGACCATAAAAAAGTGAAGATGTTACCCTGTAATATACAGTCTCACAGTGGAAAGAGTGTAAGATCAGTGATTTGCATACAAGACTCATAAATAGAACCATTCTGAGTGATGGGTCTATAATATCAGTAGTAATGAAACTATAGGTACATTGCTGTCCATATTTGAAACCATGTTCTCAGGTGCCATGTACAAACAATTCTAATGAGGATATCAGTGTTCATGGTGCAAAGAAGCAGTAGTATATAATACCAAAAAGATAATATGATTGATGATAATGTTATTATATTCCACATGCTAGTAGTGGATGTGTTGAAGTGTTATGAGGATGATTGAGCTCAGTGGGTGAAGGTTTTTCAGGAATGTAGAAGCTGGCAGACACAGAATAATGTCAAGGCATATCTGGAAATTTTTCAGGGTTCTGAGGCTTCATTACAAAATCCTATGTAGTCATCAAGTAGAGAAGTAATTTTAAACAAACATTGTTTGTCAAGAAAACAATTTTCCCATTGTTCCCCAGTGACCAGGTCTATTTCAGACCTGATGGTTTAACTGCTATGGGCTCAGGACTACAACTGGTAACTCCTGAAAACAAATCTCTTGGCAAAGTACTCCTGTTTCCTTTCTAAATAAGCTGAAATTGATCCCAAATATAACCACTTTAAGACTGAAATATAAAATTCACTTGGCTTGACCTGTATACTAATAATGAAATGGAGTCATGAGAAAGAAATTTGATGTCTCAATCTACTTCAGCCTAAGAGGACCTAATAGATGTTGAGTCATAAACCAAATTTTGAACACATTTCTTAAAGCCCACACAGGCTTTTAGAAGGAAATGGAGTTTCCATTTTTCAGATTATGAATTCTATTTCTGTATTTAATATCACTGGCTTTGGAATTGTTTTATTTTGGGGAGAAGGATTTTTGAGTCAATGGATCTAACTTTGGCATTATGCCTGTAAATTAATGAAGACAGGCTTTTACAGAGATACTTCTGATGTAGACAGTTACATGTAAATGACAAAATAGCCTTGGGAAGCCTCTTAAACAATATCCTAATCAAGGCAACCACTAAGACCAAACCACCAGCCATGGATAGCTGAAAGCTGTGTTTCTGTGCCTCAGACAGGAGAGGCAATCCTCCTGTCTGTGTGGGATCCTCCTGCCTCTTCCAGGTGCCAAGGCGAGGTGCGTGACTCGGAGCAGTTCCTGCACTACTCAGTGAAAGAGATCCTGATGTGCTCTTCTTGCTGGGTGGGGACTTGCCTTACCAGGATTTCCCTCCCAGCTTGCAATATAATTTCTGCCAGTAAGCCACCAGAACTGACTTGGATGCAGGTGCCAGAGCTCCCTTTGGAACACATGGTCGGGGCTGCACATAGATTCCAAGCTTTTCCATTACACTTAGGAGCTGTGCATTAAGGCTCCTGGCACACAGAGGTGTATTGATGGCCTCCTTCATCAGGGCTGTTGACTGCACACTTGTGACTAGTTTTTCAAAAGCTTTGAATGCCAGCCTTCTTTGGCACCCTGGGTGCTGCAGTCCTATTATTACAAGGGTGTTATAAGAGTATTATAGCACTAAGAACTATTAATTCATGGCAACATGTCATTATATTGAGACTTCAGCAATGATAGATTCCAAGGCTTGTTTGAAGTGTGGCTGTTATAGATCGAGTTGTGCTTTTGGCCATATGGGGCTTCACTGGAATTATTTTGGATTTATTCAACTGTAACTGAAATCAGAATTTGTCCCCATGGTAATTCAGCATTTCAGAGTTTTGAAAGGCTTGAGCTGCCATAAAGAGCTAAAATGTAAGGTGTGAATGTACAAACAAACAAAAAGGAATGTGTGTGGGCAGAAACTGTATTCCCTAGTCTGGAAAAATTTAAATTAGAGAAGAAAAATTCTAAGCAACTTCTTAATGGAAATGTCAGTGTAGCTGTATTCATGGCAGCAGAACCAGACACCAGTTCAAGAAATAATCAAATGAAAAAGAAAAACAAGACAGAAGAAAAAAGTAAAATAGTAATATAGAGTGTGAGACAAGATTTCTGTTACAATCTAACTGCATGTCAGCTCTGCTAACGCCGCTCCTCTGTTAAAGCCAGTGAGCACATGCACCTTATCTATTGACAGGCTAAGGATGCATTATTTCCATTAGCAGGTTATCTAAAGCACAAGACTGGAAGGGTCTGGAATATTAAAAACCTCTTTCTATAATTGCAGCAGTCATATAAAAAATGTTTTTCACGTTCTTGGAAAATATTCTTCAGATGCCATCTACAAAACAGTTCAAAAACCAAGACTGAAAGATCAGGCTGAAGCTAAAGTACATTTGGAAAAGACTTTTAGAAAGACTAAGCACTTTCCTGGTTCTCTGTGTTCTGCAGTTACAGGAATTTGTTAAATGCAGCTCTCCAGAGAAAAACTCCCATGGGCTCAACTGCTCTGACTTGGGGGAACGAAAACCAGTCCTCCTGACTGAGAATGTGGTGGCAGGGTTTTCATCCTGTGTAATAGATTTTTCACTGTGCTAATGAAATGCTGATTGCCAGACAGTAAACTGGATGCATCTTAGTAACACAAGATCAATTTAACTTCCTTATTATAACACAGGTAGTGTTCATTTTTCTCAATTAATCAGCCACATCATCAGCACTTCTTGGCTGCAGCCAACTAGTGATTATAAATTGACTCTGGGGTCGCTTGGTCTCTGCCTTGCAAATGGAACATTTTAAAAAATGTTCTAAATTTTCCTGTGCGGTATTGGAAATCATGCACATGAACTCATAAGCAGAGAGTATACTTGATTTTCTTTGCAATTTAGCCAAGATCTGGAGTCTGTCCAACAGCAATTAAATCACGCCACCTTCTTTAGACTTCAACAGAGTGGGACGATTTTCTCCTGTTATGAAAGGGAATGTTTCTGTACAATTATTTGGTCAACAGGAAGATCAGACTTAAGTTGCATACACTCATGATTTCTTATTCCATTCCATGTATTGCACCTGTAACAATGATACGCAAATAGTTCTCATGGGTATTGAAACAGCTTTTTGTCTCTTTTCCTCCTCTCCTCCCTTTTCCTGTCCCTTAGTTGCAGATGGAAGAAAACAGATTCTTTAGATTATAGCCCACTTTTGTACATCTATTGATCAACCTTTTTATCTTTCTTAGCAGCAGGTGAGAGAAAATATTTATATCCTCTTACTAAACTTTTAGGTCTTTAACATTCACATCCTCTGGACTCTTTCTGTGGACTTGGAAGGACCAGAAATGATGCAGAAACAATTTGTAGGATGTCTGTGTGTAGGTTTAGATCACTGCAGAGTGTGTAGAGGGAACAAAGTGCTTTAATTCACCTGCATAATGAGCAGGAGAACCCTACAGCAGAGGAATCTGGAAAACTGGGGGAAAAAAGAGGTAGTTGATGCCTGTTTGTCAGACAAGTCATAAACTGTGTCCCACTGAGCATGAAAATATGTACCTACAGGGTGCAGGGGTTTCACTTCACCTTTCCTCCAGTGTGCTGGACACCCACCAGCTCAGGATTTTCCAAAGTGAAGGAAACCTTTCAGTAGCCAAAGTGGATGTCGACATGATGTTGTCAAGTGGCTCAAAAAATAATGCTGTCAAGAAGAACGCAAGCACAATGGCCTTCCAATACCCAATATAGTCTGAACAATTTAAACCAAGTTGGGCTATCTTTCCCACAAGCAATTAAATTGCACATGAATTTACAATTTAAGATCTCATTGTCTTACTATAGTAACCGTTTTCTTTGACTTTTAACTTCATTTCCTTTTTCCCCCCTATTTTATTATTTAATTTAGAAGTCTGGTCTGGGGAGAGTTGTTAAAGCTCTAAACTTGGGTGGTTTTCACATCTCATAAAGCCAAACTACAGACTAAGTCAGGAGTGAATCTCATCCAGTTAAAACAGATTGGTATTTTTCAATCTTTTATTTCACTGCACTTTAAAGAAAAGGTAGCTTTCGTGTGTCCATATTTCATGACTACTCATAACAGATATGGAGATCACAGCTTAACTCCCATTGCTTGAAAATTGCATCAGCAAGGTTGTTTAACTTAATCTCTTCTCCCTACTATGGGAAAAATCTCTGAAAGCTTTCTGATAGTTTTTCCTTCTCACTTATATCCCGTTGCTATCAGAGTTCATTTATATTCTCCCAGCTTACTCATACCAGCCCTGACCAATTTAAGAAACCTGCTGCCAATGTGCAGACTTCCCCAGAGTCTGCAACACCATAAAGATAAGCACTGATGTTGCTAAGAGAAGCATCCCTGTCTTTTGCTTAGGCTTTTTTGTAAAGTAGATGAAGTGAAATAATAATATTAAGCTAAATGTGATTAATAAGGTAATCACATTTGTCATCTCAGAAGCGTTCTATCAGTTCTCCTTCTGTTTCAGACAAGGGAGCTCTCGTTTTCTTTTGCACTTTACCTTTTCAAAAGGAAAAACGTAAATAAATTTTGCAGGGTATGGGTGTACTTACTCAGTTTCAACCTGTTATAAAGGAATATTCTATCAGGTAACCCTCAAAGGACACAACATGTTGTGCAGGCTTGTTGTTGTTGCACTAGTTTTGTCAAGTGAGTCCGTATAATCAATGCAAGCCCAACCAATAAATATCTCCATGTTAACACAGTTAAGCTTAATTATAGATAAAATTAAGGGAAATACTGTATTTCTTGGTGCTCAGACTTTAGTTACTCAAGTCTGTATTTATGGGGCCCTTCCAGCCTGATTATAGGGGCCTGTACATGGCCTATATCCAGGAAAGCACTCAGGAACAGGCTTATGGTTTAATGGGCATTTAATGCTGTACTGGATTAAAAGGTGTTGGAGCTGTATAATGCCATCATTTTCTGACAGCAGTCTTTGTCAATGCCAGCAGAGATTTCTGCATCAGTCAATGGTAAATGTTGACCACTGGCGCCATATAGACTCTAACAGAGAGCTATCCCTTGTGTTCGAAAGGATAGGTTTGGAGGATATAAGTTCTGCAAGCGGCAGCTTGTGACGGATTTAGGAGAGTAACTGCTCTATTATGGATCACATTAAGGAACCTCTTACTTGGGTGAGGTTTTTTGCTTTCTTATACCCAGATCTAATCTCATGGCAATTCACTTAGTTACAAAGGAAATTGCTCACTCTATGTCCTTTTATATGTGCTCACATACCTCGTACAGCTCAGGGTGGACTTCATGCCAAGAAAACCCTCAGACAAAATCAGATGTTAAGCCACTGGAATCTGAAGCAAAGCAACAGTTTGCAGTGTGTCTCTGCTTACTGTACCACTGTGGGGAACAGGAAAACTGGGCAAGAACCTGTCGTGGCAGCTGCCTGCAATTCAGAGCATCTGAGGAAAATCAAACCAAGGCCAGCCAGGTGCTCTACAAACAACTCTTCAGAACTGGTGTTGTGCAAGGACACAGTCACACCAGTACTTCACAGCCGTGAACTTCAGAAAAGCTTTTTGTAAAACAAAGGCATACCAGGCTTTTGCCCACGAACTTCTAGACACTTAAATTTTGAAGACAGCTCTAACCAAAGCAACTCTAGGAGTAGAAAACGAAAAAGAGCTTTCTGGCATTCACTTTTTCTGCTGATAGTAAAAAGTCCTCTGACATTCCCAATAGAAAGGTCAAATGCTGAAAGGTGCTGAGCACCCATAATTTTCATTACAATCAACCTCTTATGTTACATACCTTCAAGGACTTGACGGAAAGAACTCCTACAGGAGAAGGTATGGGAAGGTCTGGTTTTTGACATGCCAATCAGGAGAAGTAGGTGTTTTGAGGTAAAATACAGACTGATTAGAAAAAACATTTTTGATGGTTTCAATCTTTAATGTTACCACTGAGTACAGACCAGTATGTCCCTGATTTGCCCTGTGATGGGAAAAGAAGAGTCCTGTGCCCTGTCAGGAACCTGACTAGCAAATGAATTAGTGTGAACAGACTCTGAAAAGAGTTGCCCACACTTCTTCTTGGCTGGGAGGATCTTGTCTGTGTCAAGTAGCCTGGGCATTAGGGAAATATAAGGACTGAGGAAAAAAAATGTGGGGCACAGGGAATGCTGGCATGTTGTGGGACTGAACAGGACTAAGTCCTTTTGATCTGGCTGTATATGATATTCTGACCCCTCAGCAATGAGGCAAAGTGATGCAAATCTCATTAGAGGAGAAATTAGAACGAGAGATATTTAGGAGACAAGTAAAAATGCAGTAGTGGCCTAACGGAGCAGTGCTATGATTTCATCCTGCAAGGTGCATAAGGATTTGTAAAGGGTTTTGAGTCTTGACGGTTTTGAGGTTTCTGCAAGGTGAAAAGGAAAGTGATAGGAGTGTGGAGAGAATGGCCATTCAGGTTTAATTTGGGCAAAACCATTCTGTAAAGGCTTAAAAACCACTTTAAATGAAGCTAGGGAAAAAATGGTTAAAGATACGCTGTCTTTCAAAATTGTAAGCAAGGAGATTATAGATAAAAGGAAAATTTGGGAAAAGGAATAAAAAGACAAGACTTAGAAGAAATTTTCCTTTATGTCCTGCTTTATAAAGGGATATAGAAATTGCTATTTGATTAACTAATTGCCCCGTACTGCTGAATTGTTTTTCAGCATGTAATCTTCAATTAAAAACAAGTTTGAAAAGTGTTAAACTTCTAAGTTTCTGAAAAAGCCCAATTAATATCAGTCATAATTCTCTTAATTGCATTATAATTTTATGGGTTTACTGAACTACCTAATACAGTTTCAGCAGAGACTTATATTCCTTTCTGAAACAGGATATAATTCTTGTGCTGAAGTCTGTGGATTGCCTCAGAAAACTGAAGTCATTGAGATTTTCTTATTAGAGAAAATCCTGCAAAAGGAAATGCAAATGTATGTTTATTAAATTGTTTGGCCAAATACAAGAGCATGTCATATGAAAGCTGCTTGGAGACATTTTATATTTTCTGAGGTGCTAAATTTATCTACCTGCACTGGTATATATCGTTCTTCACCTGGAAATGTGCCTCTTTGACAGCAATCACCCCTCAAATACTGATTTCATGCAGGAGGAAAGGGTTAACGAATTTCTCCAGTGCTAAAGGCTGATGTTAAATAAGTTCCTGTACTTTAGAAATTCTGTGCTGAAGGAACTTGGAGGGCAGTGATTCAGCGGTCAGGATGCCTTGACTCCTTGAGGAGAGCCAGCTGCAGACACAGAGCCACAGCTCTGTGTGTGAACAGAGGTCATTTGCATAACTAACAGTGACCTTTGGTGGTCCTGGTTGCTGTATCCATGTTTTTCAAAGTCAATACAGAACATGAGGTATAAGGATGTGGCCTTTTGAATCTCTATTTCTGACAGACTCTTAATTAAAACAAAGAAAACCTGTGAGTGTAACTGTTGTCATAGAAGGTGCACATTTTAGTAATAAATAAACAACCAGAAAAGTATAAATAGCAATAAAAATGTTTCTTTGCATAAGTTTTCCGTAAGCAAATCTGCTAGAGAAAGTGCACTGTCACTTGATTTTTCTTATCACAATATTTCCTGTCCTTATCCCATAACAGGAACTCTCTCCAAGGGCTGGGAACATGAAACAGTTACATACATGGTTTAAACAGAAAAATATGCAGTAACTGACAAGGAAATTGGATTTTAACAGCTTTCAGCTGGCCTCACTGCGTACAGGTGGAGTGATAAGCTTCCACATCTCTGCCTAATGAAATCCACCTCTGTACATTAGGAAAGTGAAGCTTTGTGGTACATCCCACAGTTCTTGGGAAGGGCTACAACATGTCTGACGCATGGAACTCAAAACTACTTATCTTCTCCTGCTGAATACACAAATCTCAGTAGCTGGTCACAGCTGACCTGGCACTTTGCAGCCTATAATGTAAGAGAAATTGCTGGGCTCTTCAGCTGCATTAGCACCAAAAACTCCCAACAGGGATCAAACTGCGTCTTTGTGCACCTTCATGCTTTTGAAAGTGCAGTGGGCTTAATATCCCTTTGGAAATATTATCTATGGCTTAAAATAGCTCTAAATTGCAGTCAGAGCTGCAGTGGGTTCTAAGCAGACCTGAGATCATCTTAAAATGCTGTACTGAGATACTGGTAGAATACCAGCTCTACAAAACCTGCTGCATAAAATAATCAGTAGTCATCACGTAGTGAAGGACTGTGGTTACACTTGTAATAAAGCACCCAAGCTAGGATGCTTGATTTGTTAAAGTCTGTGATAAGGCTGCTGAAGGGCTGATGAGAACCAAGTAGGGAATTGCTCTTTGAATGCAAGCATGGAGCATTTCCATGTAAATAAGTTCAAATAGTTGAGGGCTGGTGGCTGCATCAAATCCCTCAACTGGAGTGGGCTAATTAATGCCCTTTTCTCTGCTTTTTGCAGAGCTCTTGAAAGTAGAGGTATTTATTCTTAGATTCTTTAACTGAGCAATGTCTGCAGCTACTCTCACGCTTGAGACTTTGTTCTCTCTGCTCATCTACCCAGCTATAGACTCTGACATTAGGAAGTGGGAAATCATACATTTCTCTGCAGGCATATTTTCCTGTTCTTTGGAACAGGTGCTGTGGGTGTGTCCTGCATTTCTAAGTTCCTTTTCTTGACACAGATATCTGTAAAGTCACTAGCTAAGCCACTGACGCCTGTACTATTTTCTCATCATCTCCTGTCCCACTTTTCCATTTAACTTCATGGCCTTGTGTTTACTCTGCTAAAGTGTGACACTTTACTATTTTTGCACATATTTTTGTCGATTTGTAATAATTTTGGAGGTATTCCCTCTGTCCTTCCCTTTTCATACCAGGTCAAAGGGATGCTTTTGGGCTTTGAGTATTTCTATTTTTTTCTTAGAGCTCAAAAAGACCTTCTTCCACCCTGGCTCGTATTGTCCTTGCTTGCTGGAAGGATCTTTGAGATCAGGATTCCACTTCTGGCTTTGCTGCAGGTCCTTTGATACCCTGTGCTTGTAAACGTCTCTGTTGCTATAATAGAGAACCATCGAAGTTCCTCCCTTATTCCTCATCTTTTCTGGTTTTTGCCTTATGGAATTACTGTCTGCTCTGGGCAGAAAGGCTTTCCTCCATTGTGTTCATACAGGTCTTCACATAGAACGAGAAGTCAGTCAATCAATATAATTACCCTGACAAGCATAGATGAGAATATTCTTCTGAAGTTTCTTTTGCTTTATTATTGGCACTCTCCTGCATTTGTCCAGGTTTTTTTTATTTTTTCTTAAAACTTGTGAATTTCAATAATGCTTTCTGCTCAGCAGATCCAGTAAGGGCAGCATTTTGACAAAGATTAATTTCACAAGAATAATTTTCTGAGGAGGTCTGTTTTACAGAAGGAATTTTCATATTCATTTGAGACAGTCCCAAGAGCTGCAGCTGTTGCTCCAGGATTGCCTTCTGAAGCACAATATTGTCAGGTCAGACTTGGCACTTTCAATAAGCCATTGGGAGTCAATTAAAAGTTTTATATGTTCTGGCCCGTTTTAGCAGTGACAGCTCCCGAGTCCAGGTCAGGTCAGGTTCGCATCAGCCACACTGTGCTTTTTCTGTGAAAGATTCACACGAGTATTCACAGGCCACTGCACTGACCTTTGTTAGCAAAACCCTCACACAGTTTATAGGCCTTTTTAAAAGTGAGAGAAACACAGTTGTCAGGACATTTTGAACTCTGCTGTGCTCCTATAGTTCCTATCGCAAGACTCTATGCCTTTGCTTGCTTAAACCCTGCGTGACTTGACACCTGGTTTGTGAGAAATTATTTTTCCTGGTCTCCAAAGAAGACCTCTTCTGATGGAGATCTTGATTCATTGATGTGTAGAAGACTTGAGAAGGAAGATGCACCAGAAGACAAAAGTAGGAAGAATGATCTAAATCTCATAAAAGAAAAAGATTAATTTAATTAATCCTTCTTCTCTCTTTCTCTAGTACCCCATTACAAAAGGCAGAACTATCCATGCAGTTCCACTTACAGAGCTCTGACTTTTCCTGCTGGCTCTGTCTCCTATCTGGTCCTTGATTTTCAAGGAGGCTGTAAGTTACTCCGATATTTTTGTCCCCCTACATTTAAAAATGTGATTGACATAATAATTGTGGTGTATAATTTGGGAGAAGTAGTGAGTGTGTTGTAATGTTTCCCACTCTCCTTTCAAGCAGTATTTGTAGTCTTGTGTCAGAATGAGGGCTGGTTTTCACAGCCAGCCCTTGGTTTTGGCTACTTTATGCAGGAGTAGAGGTGGCTCAAGAGCAGAGGTAGCACAATGCAAAGGTGACACCATTTTGCCTTCCTCTTTCACTCCTGGCGACTGGAGTGAGGACCAGAATCAAGCCTGGCAGAACCTCCAGCACTGTGAGCAAGCCAGAACTTCTCTGTGCTCTGACAGGAGGAGAGAGCCCAAAAATAGGCAGTCTCCCTTTTCTGAAAAACAAAGAATCATCAGAAAGCCATCTTCTGATTATGATGTTCTTCTGAAGAAAGAAGTCAAAACAGGAAAAACATTTATTTCCCAGTAAAAGCTTTCTGATTGGCACTGAATTCAGAAAGCAAAACTTAGTGTAATATGGTCAAAAAGGCTGACCTCTGTGTTGTTTGACTCTTCAGATGCATGAATACACTGCAAGGAAAAGAATTTAGGTATTCACCTATGCTGAGCAAGATACTCATGAGGGCTTGTAGATTTGGAAAAGCCATGTAGTCCTTGTCCTTCACTGACTTTAAGTAACTCCAATAAAAAGTACTCAGTCAATAGCAATTAAACTTTGTGGGATCCAAGCCATAAACTGTAACTTTTCAAGGGAGAACTTGTCCTTTTTCTATCTGCTTCCACAGTGTCATCTGCCAAATAACACCTAAAAACTTAATTCAGCCTCTAGGCTAGAAGTAGAAACTTTTACCCCTTTGCTCTCAGTTTGTGGTAAGTTTGCTCCAAAATTCAATGCCACTCATAGCCAGGAGTGTAGACTCTTGTACTCAAGCCATCTGTATACTCTTATCTGAATTAATTTAATATTAGGAAAAAACATACCTCAAAACTAAGAAACAGAGGGGACCTAGGTACTAATAAGTATCAAAATGCTTCATGTTTCGTACTGATAAGGCATTGTTGTATCCAAGTTGACCTTCGTTTTAATTGAGAATTAAGGACCCTTAATGAAAAAAGAAAATGAAACCTCTCATTCCAATTAACACATAATTACATGTTGGCCTTGGATGAAATGACTGCCGTTTTAATTTCATTGATATGTTGATTGAGTCAGCTGTTAAAAATGCTCTTAATAAAAAAACCTTCATCCAGTCATATGCTAGGCATTGCTATTATACGGTAATGATCATTTTATTGAGAGGAATGGTAATATATTATAATTTCTGGTCATAAAAAGATATAAGTACACAATATCTATAAAGGAATTTAATAGAATAATTTCTTGGCAAAATGAAGTGTCTTTTTCAGATTTTTCAGGAGTGATTTTGGTTTTCCATCTGCAGAATATACAAGACTGAGATGAGTTTAGAAGTATTTACTCTGCCAGCTTTCTAGAGGCAGAACTTCAGATACTGGGACTGAAGCTGCAGTATAAGACCTGTGAACTATTTCAGCAATAGTGCAGTAAAGACACTTCTTAATATGGCAGGTTATTTTTGAAAATATTTTTGATATTATACAACTTGGATTCTGAGTCAGTAATTTTGCAGCAAATTCTGCATCACCAAAACTACTGCTGTCTCTGCCTGCTTACAGCCTTGCAGTTCAGCACAGCAGGATGACGCCTGGCAGCTTTAAAGGAGGAATGGGTTAGGACCAGCCAGAGTGTACTTCTAAGGCAGTCACTGAACCAGACCCATCTCAGGAGCAGGATGGTGAGGGAGCAGTGGTTCGTGGCTTGCAGGCAGTATAAGTAAACCAGCATATTTTATGAAGACAGTCTGAGCGATCCCGTAAATCCTAGTACGACCCATATACATCACTCACAGGGTTTGGTGTTTATTTTTCCCCATTACCCAAAGCTTTTCATTGTTTTATTTGTATATGGGGGTGTCTGTGTGTAGGCACATGGCATGACTGTGAATTGGTAGGGATTATAGACACCTTCAACAGCTTCCATGGTAATATTTTAATATCCAGTGTTTCAGAGCAATTCCACTTCCAGTATTGCAAATTTGTTCATTCATGGGATGTTTGCATGAATTAATGTGTTTCTCCAGTCTCAGTGTTGCTTGCAATTTGTCCTAACTCATTTTCTTCTGCAGATGTTAAAAATTTGCTACTTATGCCTTTTTGATATGATTATATAAAATAAGATAGAGCAACAAGTTTAGAATCATTCAGTAGACATTTTGGAGACTTGATGAATGGGGCGTTGAATTGAGCAAGAAAGAGACTGAAAAGGGAAATGGCAGTTGATGGAAGGATGGATGAAGTACGAAAGACCTTATTTGACATTTTCACTAAAATTCTAGTCTGTGTGCTCTAACAAAATATTCTGGTAACAGAAATTGAGGTTTTATCAATCAGTAGACAATTGAAATACAGTACAGAAAAAAAAAATAGCTCTCTGTGAGATCTGGAATACTGAAAAGAAAATCAGAATTCCAGGTTGTACTCTGAGGAATTAATCCTACAGATGAATCCTGTAGATTGCAGTAGCTACCATGGAATAGACCCACATGTATTTTGAGATGTCATTTCAAGAAGAAATAAGTACAAATGTCCAATGAATAAGCAGGGAAGCTTTTTTCGCTTTTTACAACATTGCAGCAAAACAATAATCTTTGATACTTTAAAATGGAATTCGACGGATCTACAAAAGGGATTAGATGACGATTCCAGCTCTAGCATGTCGTAGACATTGACTCAAGAGTATTCTCAAAACATGGGGTAGTTTGTTAGATACCTCCACCCCGCTTTTCTCCAGCCTTGGCATGGTTAATGGTGTTTGTATGTGAGAGTAAAATCAATTATGTGAGTGAGAATTACAGAAGAGAAGGTGTTGCTTTCAGATGTTTATACACTGCTGTGTCCCAATCTGTGATTCCCAAGTAAAAAAAAAATTAATGCAAATTAAGATGCAATGCTCTGGGCAAAAATAGAGATCTGCTGGCTTTGGCTTTTGTAGCACTGAGATAGTCAGTCAAGCACTGTCTTGGATGACAAGGTTAAACTATAGCAACAGCACTGTGGATTTAAAACGAAATTATAATGGAGATAGCAAACTTAGTTAGTGAACTAAAGGTCATTATTTTAGGGAGGCACTGTATAATTTCACATTGTTACTGACTCATATTCATTCCTTGGTATGGATTACTCATGTTTCTGTTAATATAATTGGGGGTGGTTTGCAATTGAGACTGTTTGGCTGCTGTCAGCTGGGATAGAGGTGCTTATTAACGTCGCTTTAAGGGTGAGTGGGTGTGCGCACATGTTTCAGAAACATCTCAGTCTTGAAACTGAATTTGGAGCTACACATTTAAAGAACCTTATATTTATTTGTTTCAGCTGGATTCTTTCCAATTATCTTCTCACATTCGTGTAAACATCCATCAAAATAATCTCAGACAGTTCTAAGCAATATATTGTAAAACACTTCTTTGTTCAAAACCAGCCCTCAAAGTCATTGCAGCATAGCATGTCGTGTATGTATAGCCAAAGTGCTCAGATTAACTGGTGGAGATGTAATTGAATCCTGAGCACATAGAAGAAAAATCTATCGTGCTGCTAGTGAATAGTTTTAAGATACTTTGAAAATGATTGATCTCTTCCTTTGTCATTCCTAAAAAAGGGAGTTTTCAAACCAAAAAGCATTACAGCATACAGTACAAAGAGATTGTCAAAGAAAATTTGCCCATGTCTATAAAAATTGTCATAACAAGTCTTCCCTGTTGGGTATTGATCAGGTATTACTTTCATCATTGGCCTTTTAATAAGTTGCCTCGATGCGGTGAAAGTGACTCTGAAGTGTGACATTTGTAACTTGGCTTTCCTGGCTGAACTCACGGTGCGCTTTTGCAAAATCTATGGATTCATTCTGCATGCGTGGAGCAGGCAGGGTGAGCAGCAGTACTCACCAGAGCTCCTTGCAGTACAGATATCCACTTGCACAAAAGTATGGATCAGACAGGGTTAACAGATGCATGAGGATTTTGTGAGTCCTGGGAGGTGGTGAGTACAGAGGAAGTGTTAAAGCTCGTGACAAGGAATGTTGTATCCAACACCAATTTGTAACATAACAGTTTTCCTAATTCATCTAAAACTCACATATTGTGATTGACTTAAATTTGCATTTAGAGTCATCAAAGCCCCAGAGGAAATTATTTTAAATGCAGATAAAGTATCCACATTCATGCTTTAATATTGTAGTTATAAGTAAAAAACTAGACGTGTAAATAATTGTACTGTCTTGTTCAATCTCTCACTGTGTTCACAAAGCAGCATTGCAATCTAAAAGATCCTTTTTTATGACAGGAAGTATATTTAATTTTTTATTATTCTGCTTCATGAAATAAAGCTAAATTAGTCTGTTTATAAAACTAACTGGTTTGGGGTTTGATACTCAGCCTAAAAATACCAGTTGTCCTTTATTTGGGTCTTTGAGAAACACATGAACTTCAGACATAACCAGGCAAGAAAGAGAAAGCCAGAAGTTAATGGATATTGTTTAGCTCTGTACTGTTGGAGAGAATTATTATACAGTAATCTGCTGTCCTCAGAGGGCAGCTTGAACCACCTTTTCCTGTACTCACTCTACCTATAGACCCACTGGGAAAACCAAAGAGATAGTGCGTGTCAGCCTCTGGCTGCTGGAGGACATGCAAGCAGTTGCGAAACCGTAACCTGGAAGGAGAATTAGCCTGAAAATATTTGTGTAAGGTATTTAATCTGTTTCTGACCAGCTGTGTTTACAGAATGGATTAACAGTGAAATTGTATTCAAAGTGGGGTTTTTTCCCATACAAAATAAAAGCACAGAAAAATGGCATAAAATTATATTGTTCCTGATTTGCATTCAGGTAGCTTTAATATCAGCAGCAAATTCTGCTTTGACTGTTTAATGTGAAAAACTTGGAAAATATGCTACCACTTCAGTTTTATTGAACTGAGAGCAAGACTGGCTCTATTTCCTTCTTTAGTTTTGCATTAACGTATCTCCTTCTCCAAACTTGAGCCATTCAGCATTATCTGAGTGGCAAAGCCTTTTCAAAGTCATCAGTATTGAGCTGCTTTCCAAGACAATATGGTTTTAATTTCTTAATGCATATTTTCGGCTTAGTGGAGCTGTAAGAATTTGTCTTTGTCTACCTGGTGAAGACAACCCATAATTTCTTTACTCCAAAATAGATCTTGACTTCTCATGGCATTTTGCACATGGAACATCTCCCTACTATTACTGTCTGATATTTAAATAGTACACGCTTCCTCACAGGAAGGGCTCACTGGGAACTCTGAAACTTTCTGAACATGCACGACTTTCTCTCCTCGGTGTTGAAGTCCACCCACTCACAGAGTGGGAGCCTCATAACACAGGTAATTGGAGCATCAAGCGCTGCAGAACTGGGAGCTGGAATGCTTGTATGGAGGTACTGGGACATGACCATGCCTTCGAGAGCCTGAAGGAAGCACCGGGACGTTGCGATGTCACTGGACCTTTATGGAGAGCAGGTGTCGCACATCTTCACGGAGCTGCTGCGTGGTCAAACATTTTGCATGTTGGCTATGTGGATTTGGAGTTTATCTGAACTAGACTTTCATATTTTCGTATTATCTTTTCTTAATAGGGGAAAGGAAGGAGTGCTTAACTGACAGGTCCTACTTCTGTGTAATAACTGCAGAACAGTTTGAGTTGGAAGGGACGTTTTAAAGGTCATCTGGTCCAACCCTCCTGCAATGATCACGGAATAAGTCCACCTAAACAATGTTTCAAGCAGATCCCATTTGCTTACTATGAATTGACTGAGTTTCTGCAAAAGTGTGCCTTCTTTTCTTTATTTTGGTTTAGTGAGATGAGCAGGTTTTTTGCAATCTGTTTCTCATCTCTTACACATGATGTTTTTTAACATTCTTAAACATGAAATGCATTAGGCTCTTCATCAGTTTTCTCTTTTTTGTATTTAATTTATTACTCCCACAGCAAAGAAGCTGTAGGACTTCACCATGGTGCAAATATCACTTAGATACATTTATTTTTCATTCAAGTAAACCAAAGATGTTCATAAATAGCTGAAATACTAGACAGAGAAGGAGGTCTTTTGGATCTTGTATTTACATCAACTCCACATCTTGCTATGAGAGCAATGTATAAATACATCTA
This sequence comes from Cnemophilus loriae, assembly GCA_013397755.1. Lineage (NCBI taxonomy): Eukaryota > Metazoa > Chordata > Aves > Passeriformes > Corvidae > Cnemophilus > Cnemophilus loriae. Next base: position 593,576 of record VZTF01003688.1, on the reverse strand, counting down.
AATATATTGCAAAATAATGTAATCATTAAAGCATACTTTTGAAAGGAATAAATAGGACAAGAACAGGGAGCATTTTTACTTTTTGTTGCATCAGTGCCATTAGAGATTAAGAGAAACGTAGGATAATGTGCAGCTTTTCAGTATTTCATATGCAGTTCTTACATTCAGGCAATTTTAAGGTCCTGGCTAGATGTAATTGAAGAAAGGTGTCACTGAGCTTTATTTTAAATGTACTTGAGTGGATCTGGAGTGTGACATAGCTTTGTTTTATTGCAGTTTTTGCTTTTGATCACAGAGGCAGGGATTACTGAGCATATAGAAGATTCAGAACTTTTTTGTATTCTGTGCGGTGACTCAGTTTGTGGTTTTGAATACAGCAATATCCAGAACAAGAGATTCCCTCTGAGGACTGACATTAAATAATCTGGAAGGGAGACCTCTATAGCCCTGTACACTTTTTGTAAAGGTGTTCCCAGCCTATACTGGCTTCACCAGAACCTTTCTATTTGAACAATAATCGCACCTCCTGTGTTAATAGTGAGTCTTTAATATTTTCTAGAATATACTCAGGTTACAGATGTTCAGGTTTTGCTGCAATATTGAATGTTCTTTGCAGTGTGTACTTTAGAGGTTCACACCCCTCTGAGATCCTTCTGTGGACAAAAAATACCCCTCAAAATATCCAGGCACAGCAACCTACTCTCTTCCCAAAATTTTGCATAGATCTGAAAAGGGGCAATGAGTAAAGACTCTCTTTACCCTGGGGCTGGTTCTGTCCTCCCTTTGACAGCCTCCTAGCTAATGCAGTTTGTTCGCTGGATGAAATGACAGCTGTCTCTGCTGATATTTTTCTGAAGTTAAAAAAAAAAAGACTGAACAAAGGAATTTTCTTATGTTTTCTCCTTTAAAAGAAAGTCTAGAAAATGATAATAAAACAGCAAGCTTAAAAGCTTCTCATGCCACCCTGAACTATGATCCTATCTGATATATGACATCGGCACAGAACAGAAAACACTTACAACAGTGGGAATCACTGCAACTACTTTGACAGACAAGATTACTTGCCATTTAATATTCAATGTTTTTGAAAGCCATCCCTTGCCTTTATTTAAGTGAGGGAAAGACCATAGTTAAAAGTCAAGGTGAGTGGTGCTGCTCATTGCAGCCCAGGCAGACTGGCTTAAACTGAGTGATTACCAACCAGACATCATCTGTAGAGATATATGGTCAAGCTGGACTCGAGGAATGAATCTTGAATAGATCTCAGTAGTGATTTTTTTATAGCTTCCTGTGCTGATAGAGATACTGAGAGATCAAAGAAGACTGTTTTTCAAGTGTGCTGTATTCGCTGAATACACAAAGGCATAAATGGCAATAATTTTTATCTTAGTTGTTGGTTTACTGATTTCTGTTGGTTGTAATTCTTTGCCTTATGTTATCTGAGGAAAGGAAGATGGAAGAAGCACTCAGCTGAGAGGAGTCTGCAAGTTCTGGTACTGTTGAGAAGTGCTGTTATTTACCTGATCAACCTAATCCATTTTATGGTATAAACAGTTTTGCAGATAAACATCTGCGCTGCTGTGGGTGGAGATATTCCACATGCACTGCTGTGCAACAGCATGCCCACATATTAACCACTAAAACATGAATCCCCTGAGCAGAGCTTGTAACCACAGTGTCTTTGTGGAAGCAATTTTCCGTTGCTCTAAGTTATATAGACTATCCCTTATACCAGCAAGAAGTAATTGCACAGGCTTAGCATGGTATAATTAGAAGCTTTATTATGCCAGTTGGAGGAATATTTTATATTAACACTGACAAGTTTCCTGAGAGTTTTCTGTGAAAAACAGAATGAGAACATGGATGTGATGCTAAATCTACCAGGTAAATGTTTTCCAGTATAAAGTCACCTTTCTAGCATCTTACTCACATTGACATATCAGTTGTGGCTCCAGAAACTTCCTAGCAGTACTGTTTGGCTCAACAACAAAACACTGCTGTGCAAACAAATTAATACAGTAATTTGGGGATTTAAAAGCTTACAATAATCTATGAAGATGTAACTAATTATTTAATATACTAACATTAAGACTGACAAATCTGTCAAAGTAGTGACTGAGTTTAACTACATATTTCTGTTATGTTTATGTTTCTTTAAAATAAAGAAGTAGAATCTTATCCATCACTGCTTAATGCCCTGATAAATTTAATCAATTTATTATTTACTCAGAGATGGCCTCTCAACATTTAAGGTAGCTATATCACTGATTAGAAACTAATTTTTTTTAGTAGACCTCTAGGCTGCAGCCATCCATCACACTATTTGAGTGGTATCTTGTCACCAGAGGCAGCATCAGCATGGAAGGAACGGTGTTCTGCCTGCACGACACTCATCTGGAGTGGCATTGTTCAACACCTTGCACGCAGTGTGGGACGACGAAGGATTTGAAAAGATGTTCTCCCAGCACCTTGTGGTAATGGAGCAGAAAGGAGTGAAATGATTTGTTGAATCCTATATTTGCAAATGTGGGTGGAATTCTCTGAATAATTTTGGCTGAAATGAAGCCTTTGCTCAATTTCCTCCCCTGCTTGGGGGAAGGGAACCCACACTCCCTTTGGGAATACTTCAGTCAGAATGCTACCACTTCATCTGGGATAGTATTTGCTCATGCCCTGGATTGCATATAATAATGACATTTTGTCAATAATCAATAATTGAATCAGCTGGGGAAAAGCAGAATGGGTATGAATGCACAGCCCAGAGATTAGGGCACTCATCATTTAGCCAATTTTTCTCTAAAACAGGCAGAGAAGAGAGTTGAACCAAGGGCTGCCTTTTATTCACCTGGCCTTAGAACTGGAGCACATCTGGTGACATCCAGTCTTGTACTTGGAGGTTACCATGAAAGAATAACAGTGCATAACAAACAGTGCAAAATAGATGTAGCATCGCTTCTAATATTATTTCAGAGTGTCTGACTTTCAGGAAGTAGCGTTATCTTAAAAAAAACCCCAAACACTCTTGCTATACCAAAGTTTGCTTCAAATATGATATTATTGATAATTTTAGCGTAGATTTCTGAAAAAGTTCATGGTGTTAAACCCTGTCTTAGAGATAAGTGCAACAGTGCCTGTTAGATTATTTAGATTAGAGGACCATTTCTTCTGTAGTGAATAATATGCAAAGGAAAAAATGCCACATTTAAAACACATGGGCCAACATATTATGGCTAAAAGGAATCTTGAAGATTTCCTGCTTTATCACACTGAGCGCTATAAAAATAAATTGGCTGTCCAGGTGCTCAGATCAGGCCTATTTGAAAAGGAATAGTATAATCTTGATTTCCACACTGCATAGATGAATTGCCAAAACTTGAATTTTACGGGTCATAAATGTCTGTGATAAATGATTTTTTTTTCTTCAAAATTTAATCGAATAACAATAATACTTCTTGCAAAACCTTACTTCAAAAAGTATTTTTATGTGCAATTTACCAGACAAAAGGTGTGGTTACCTCTTCAGTTTCGTACAGTGGCTTTCATAGTGTTGCAGGCTCCACAAGTTCAAACATAATGAGTCATATCCTAGTCTCCCTTATGAAGAACAACAATTGTGCCATTGACTTGAAAATCACGACACGTAATTATCTGTTTGGATGGGTAGAAATTACCCCCTGATTTTTTTAAGCTTTCTGGGGAAGTGGCTGGACTCTGAAATATGTGCAAGACACCTGAAGGATCAAATGCAAACAGGCGTGCATGGACTGCCCTCTCTTTTGGCTCATTACAGGAGTTATTCTGTGCACGGCTTAGGGGATGGAGGACCAGACCTTTGACATCTGTCTGCCACCTCCATCCGTGCTGGCTGTGCTCGCATTTGGCTGTGTTCCTCTGCAGATGTACCCTCTTCTAGGCCATTTATCAACTAATCTCCTCATGCCTTATATATCAGAGAGGGCCCCCTACATCCAAGGGCCTTTATATCAGGTCCTCTAACATCCTCCTCCCCAAGGAAGGGTCAGAGCCCCTCTCCTCCCTACCCATCACAATCCCTCCAGAATCTTCACAAGACCTTTGAAGATCCACATCTTGACCACAACTTGGCTACCCTGCAGAGTGACAGCAATCTTCCTTCTCCTCATAGTTTTGGAAGCCACAATTCCCATTTTTAGCATCTCTTCTCAAGTTACCTTACTACAGCATGTGGAAAAATATTTCATTTACTAGCATTTGTGAAGCCTTAATGAATGGTCTGTCTGTGAAATGCCCGGGAATCTCTCACAGGAATCTGAGATGTTTGTTTCTCTGCCCCTGGCAGTGCTAAATTACAAGCTCTTAAATATTGAACACATTTATTGCAGGGCTGATTGCTTGAATAAAGGAGCTCTTACTGCTTTGAAACAATCAATTGGCTTTCTAGGATTCTGCTCTAACTTTAGATGAAATATGGCCTGAACCAGTAAAGTTCCCCCATACCGTGGTTATTTTTCTCTTGTGCTAAATGGGTAAAGAATAATCTCTTGTTACACTAAGGTTTAGCAAATAGATGCAGGATCATTGATTTTATTGGAATTTTGCCTACTCAAAGGCTTGGAGCTGACCCTGAGGTATAACCTGGTTTGTCATAGCAGTGAGTGGTTTTCCGGGATACAGAACACTGTCAGGATAAAGGAGTTACAGCTGGCAAAGGTGAGACCTTGGTTGCTATACCTGAAGTAGAAAACAGACCCGTGTGTTCACATTTAACCTGTTAAATGGCAGATTCACCCCGTGTGCAGCTGAAACAAAACTGAGGTCAGTGGATTTATCCAACTCCAAACTTGATGTCAGAGAATATGCCATATCCCTTATTTTGCCGTTTTGCTGGCTTTCCTTTCCCTCAGATTTCTTGGTTAGTTTTTGAGAGTTGGGTAGAAGAAGAGTGGTATCAGAGGCAGACAGATGAGGTGTTTTGTTTTGGTTTTTCTCCCTAAAATCCGAAATGATAGAACCCTGTAATGGTTTGTATTGGAAGGGACCTTAAAGACCATCCAGTTCCAACAACCCTGTCATGGGCAGGCACATCAGCCACGAGATGAGATTGCTTAAGGCCCTGTCCTACCTGGCCTTGAACACTTTTTGGTAGGAAGGGGAGGAGCTTGTTTTCAGAAGAGAATACGATATCTTGATCCTACTTTCAGCTTTTCTGATTTTTTTTTTTCTTGAGAAACCTGTCTGAAATTGCATGAATCCAGGGGATTGTTACATCTGCTGGGAAATAATATTCTGGCACTTTCACCACTCAAGTTTCCTATGAAGCTCTGTGCCTTTGAGCTTAGATATCTTCTGGGTTTCCGCTTAACACTACCTGATGTTTTCATCCCAGTGGGAGGAAGATAAAAAGCATGCAGTCTTCTCCATGACAGTCCTCTCCACAAGGCTTGACTTTACGGTTTTCTAAACCTCTCATATGAAAAATAGAGAGCATTTGATACTTACCTCCTGATTAATTGCCATCTTGTCAAATCAGGCTGAAAATTTGGTGCTTGAGTTGCAAGCACTTTGGTTTCTCATCAGGTACAGGATATAAATGACTTTTTTAACAAAGAATATGAAGCTCTGTGGGCAAAGTGAACATCTCTAAGGATTCATCCTTGCCATTCTCAGAAATAATTTGAAGTTAACAACTTGACCTTAGCTTACTAAGAAGAAGGCACACTGCAAAAGACCTAATTTTTCACTTCTGTGATTTCCTTTCATATGTTGGTTTGGTTTTTTTTTTAAGAATAGACTAATATTTCCAAGACAAAACCTACTGTGAAATGGAATGGTAAAACTCAATCGATTTAAAGTCACCTAAGGTGAGTTTTTGAGTGTTTTTAGCCAGACTTTTTGGCATCTTGTATTACCTAGTTTGTCTTCTTGGAGTTCCTAAATGCCTACTAAAATTTGTAACTGTGGTGCAGGTACACTGATGGTAAATTGAAATCAAGCTTGCTTTTCTCAGTCTCTCTTTCAAAATGTTATAGGCCATAAATTGAAAACTAGTTTTCCCTGTTATCTTCCATGCCTGCTAGGTTCTATTCTACGAGAGTCAAATGATGCAATTTGAAAAAAACAGGGAAAATATAATGGGAAGCTGGTCTCCAATTATAAGAAAAATAATCCTTAAAGCATTTTACACTATTTACTCTGCTCTGATATTGAGGTCAAAGTTTATTTCCCTTTGCCTTAGTTTTAGTGAAATGCTAAATGCTCTCAATGAATGAAAACTAGAAAAAAAAGAAATATTCAGCTCTAACAGCAGAGAATAAAATTATATAGAGGTGATAAATCAAGAGCTTTTTGCTAGCTACTTATAAAAATCAAAATATTCATTTTGTCTAGTCATAGTGCTGCAGTATTACATTAATAATTTAATAATAAAACTGAGCCAAAATACAGGTATTTGGAACATAAATCTTTTTTATGGTTATAATAAAATGAATATTTTAGTGATGCTGGCTTGCTCCTTGACTTCAGAGCCATTCATTAACAAAAATTGGATGTTTATAATTCTTAGGCTTGTGTCAGGATGAGAAGTCAATGCCAAATTTATAAACAAAGATTTAATATGGGTTTTTTTGGAGGTATTGTAGTGATGGCTTTCCTGACAGGAGACTACTGAATGAAAATTCAATCTTGATATGAAAACCTCATATTTACAAAGTGAAAATAAACATGTTTATAGATTTTTTCATAAAGCTGATGAAGGTAACTCATTCCTAAAGAGGTCTGAAATTAAAAAAAAAAAAGGTACAATAGGTCGAGATGAAGCCAGAGATAAGTAATGGAAAGATTTCAATGCAGAAGGTCTGGAAAGGCAAAAACACAACCTTCAGATTTATTAAATGACAAGGAAAACTACATATCTAAAGCAACTGAACCAGCTTAAAACTAGTTGGCTCTGTCCTTTCCCCTTCTACCCCTCCAATGCTTTCTGGATTTGTGGATCAACTGACATTTTATTGCTTCTCAGGTTCCGTTTCCCTCTAAACAGTGGCAGATCCCTTTATAACATCAGCTTTCAGTTCAGTGTGACAGAAAATTCTCCATTTCTTCTTTCAGCAGACTTAATTCAAATTTTCACCAATCATCTTAACATGTAAAGGATCAGGTTTTGCACAGTCACCACACAATCATCCCCTTCATTCTGGTTGTTCAGTGCAATGAGCTGGTGGGAGTGTTCACTCTCTCACTGTTTCTTTTTTTCCCTTGGCTACCTTCCTTCCCTTCACTCACTCCCTCAAAATTACAAAGCCTGTAAGTAAAATGAACCAGAACTTTAAACTCTCAGCTTTCACAGAGAATATGAGGGAGCAGCTAGCACAATACAAAATGAATAGCAGGAATCACAAAAACTTGTTCCCATACCAAAAGCCCTAAATTAAATTTGGTTACCTGAGGACTAAAAGCTTTCTCTGAATGCTGCACAGCAACTTAAAGATTCAATTAACCACTTCCATCATGCTGAGTTTGTATGACTAAAATAAAACCTACTTCACAAAAAGAAAGTGACAATCAATACAAAACCACAGTCTCCTAGAGTTTGGTTAAGCATGTTACTGAGTTGGTCAAACTAATCAGAACATTATGTCCCTAAATTCTTTGAAAGCAAGACCAGCATTCTTCAGAGAGGACTGTTCACTTGATTCAATTAGGACATAAACATAAGCAGCATTATCCATCCCAGAGGTGTTTTCAGGGCCTTTTTATGATTGACCACACAGCGAACTGCTGTTTAAGGTGCCCTTAGTGTCTTCTAGATCCTGAAATCAAATTATCCAACTGTACCATCTCACCCAGCACCTAGGTTTTAAAGGTAACATTGTTACTAGAAACTCAGGTGGCGAGTTGCTTGGTTCCTTCCTGACTCTCCCCAAAAGACCAAATATCTTGCGTTATTTAAAGATTTCAGATGCTATCTAAACCAAATCTCACTGTTACACATTGCTAGAGCCATGGGATGAACAGAATGAGATTGTGATGGAGCCCTAAAAGATGACAGAAAGGGAAGTTTAATTTCAAATTACACTCTGACTTTTCTAAGATTTTGGTCTTTCAGAAATGTCAAAAGCATCGTGCAGACCTTTACCTTGTGCTTTTAAATACTGCGGGGACCTCATTAATCATCCTGGGTAGGTTAGACACTCAGCCTCTTTCTGACCAGACACATTTCTTTTCCCTTATGTTTCACCAAAGCCTATAATCTACTACCTGATTTCAGGCCCTTTTGTGAAGGAGACTGCCAGGTTTCAACCCTGCTGTGCAAAGCCTCCCAGTCCCAATCTCAAATGTGATTAAGATAATTTGAATAGTTTTCCAAGCCTTGAGTGTCAGAACAAATTTCTCAGTGTTATAGTAGTATGGATGAGATTCTGGTTTAAAGGCCTTTTGTCTCTTAATAGGGGTCTAAACCCCAGCTGTGTAGCAGTGAGAAGAGTGTAGAAAGAAAATTGTTCCTCTACCTCTGTATAATCAGAGCAATACCTAAACCAGAAAGCAGATATTTCCTAGTAGATGAGAAAATTACAGAGCACGTAAAAGAGTGATGAGAAAACATACAAAAGAGTATTCACCAGGCAACTTGTGATCAAACCACTGCTCCCTTTCACCCCTGCTGCTCAAGCCCAGCAGCAGCTCGTGGTGATGTTTGTTGAAATCCCTTCTTGTGGAGAAAAGATGCTCTTTATGCACTATCCCTTTCTCTCTTTTCGCAATACGCACAAGTTTGGATTTCTTTTCTTCATACATGCTTGCATTCCTCCCTAATAGAATGTGTCTGGTGCCATTTTATCATACAGAAGTCACTGCTTGTTTATCTTTTTCCTTCAAGCTGTCATCTGGGTGAATGACTGTGAAGGCTTAAGTGAAACTCGCTCTTAGCAGCCTCCTGCACTTATATGTTCGATATAAAAGGTCAGGAGGAAGACGTGATAGAAAACATTTACATCTCTGTTTCCAAAAACAATTAATTAAATATGTAAACTTTTTTCTAAGCAATGGGCACATACAGACTTTTACATACACAGTTCAGTATGATAATGTCCTTCTACTCAGAAATTCCAACCATTTCACTTCTTTGGAAAGCTTTAAAGATCCAGGACAAGCTCATTCCAAAGCCAGATATAGTTCTCAATCTTGGTTTGTTTGTTTGGTTTTTTTTTCAATGTATTTTTATGAGATGTGCAACAGAAAGTGAACTCTGAGAATTTTTCTGTCAAGTGAAAAGGACAGAGAAACTAGAATCTAAATTTTGTAGATGCTCATGGGGTCAGCTATTACAAATCTCCACTGAAGATCAAAAGAAAACTTTATGATATTTCTTCTTTGCCTCCATGTTTATTATATGTATGTGCCATCACCTTGGTTTCATTGCTATTTTTTATGGATTTGGTGTAATTAGTATTGGAAACATGATTCCTTTTGTCACATTACTAGTGACTTAGAAAAATAATAAAGTCTGCTGCAGAGGCTATTTATGTTAGAAAAAACCCCAACATCTTATATGTTTTGAACATTGCAATGAGCTGGAATCTCCCTCAGTAAAGCACTGAGATCAGGTTTTTAGTCACGTTCATAATAGTTTTTCCTTTAGGCTGAGAAATGTAGTGAGTGCGTTCTTTAAGGTCCCTTCTTTACCTTATGTGACTTATAGATTGCTCCTCAGGTAAATTATAGAAAGTTGTAGCTGAACTGTGATTGAGGAACATACTGAAGCCTCCCTGAGGAGAGAGACAGTTTAATTTCTGTACACTCAGCAGCGCTAACTAATTTAAACAGTTTCAATGTTTATATTTTTAACTTCTTTTATGAAATGTTCCAAGACATTTACGAAAGGAAATTTTAATGATTGCTTTGTTTCTTCTTAAATCTATAATGTGGAGAACACCATGCCCACAGCTCCCGTGAGAGGTAGGGGAGAAGTAGGGGAAAATCTCTAACACAAAGTCTCTAAAGCAGGAGTAATTTGCTTATGCCGCCCACTTCTGCCCTTAGCCATGGTGAATCTTACACACACAGATTGCTGTGGACAGTAAAGGCCATTATGATAATCTAGTCTGACTCTGCACAACACGGACCAAAGACCTTCACCAATCATTTCTGCATCACAGCTGTAACATGAGGCTGTAATCTGTCTTTTAAAAAAGCACTCAAACTTGATTAGAAGAGCTATCACACCCCCTAATAAGTTATGCTAACAGCTAGTTATCCTCTTTTATAATTTGTGTATCCAAGTACATCAAGATCCAGTCTTTAAAATTTCAATCTCTATATTCTGCATTGAAGAGCCACAATTCTTCCACAATTAAGTTCTATTTGACTGTGATCCTAATCTTTTAACCTTCTTTCGAATGGGCTAAATAGACTGTTATTCATTATGCCCTCATGTTAAAACTAATTTTTCAGACCTCAGATCATTCTAGCTCTTTTCTCTTTGCCTTTTCTTTGAAATCCTGACCTAAAACAAAAGGAAAATTTTCAAACAATAATCTTATTTAAACTCACCATTCCAACAAAAAATCAATCACTACATTCACCTCAGGAAACCAACTGGTAAGAGCACTGATGTGCTTCAACACTAAGGCATATTAGCATGGATAAACACTGAAGCAAATATTTAAGCCAAGAAATCAACTACCAGAGTTTGGGGTAGTTTTCTTCATTATTGCATGTCTGCCTTAATGTCCAACCGCCTATAAGTAAGCTTATGTTAAGCAAAGTGAGTTTAAGGTTAGAAATAACTGACATGATTAAACCTGTGTGTTAATTCTGGTGAATTTATCCTTCAGACATCCAATATTCCTGGCACCAGGGAAGATGAATAATTAGTATGGTGCTGTGTAGTTGTGTATTGGCCATTCTAGAACAAGTACATAGAACATAAATGCATGACAGCTTGACTTTAATCTACATTTCATAAAGTAGAGCCTCTACAATTGTCTTAGGTTAGAATGTAAGATGTAACCGAAAGTATGTATTCTATTACCATCTTCATAAGCTGTTAAAAACTGGTGGAGCAGTGTTCTTTACCTCTTCCACAACTCATCCCTGATAACCCCCTCTGGGGATATCTTCTGCTAATGGGCCATCGAGTCTCACTGTATCACTCATAAAATTACATCATCCCATTGTGAGGTGCTTCACTCAGGGGGAGGAACCAAGCATTCCCACCTGGATATAATCTGGGGTTTGGAACACCACAAGCAGCCTTACCTGCTGGGTTCCCAGAGGACAAGGAGCACCACTAGACCTTCGGAGGAAGACCAGACCCTTCTACAGCATCACCACTTCAACAGAACCACATCTACCTCTCCATCAGGACTGCAGCCACCATTTAATCGGACTGCTACCACCACCCTGACCAACAGGGTGTCAGGTTGTATCCTCACTCTGTCAGTTTAAGCCAGTGTTTTCTGCCTTTATTTTAATTTTCTCGTTAAATTGTAGTTCTGACTCAGAGTCTCCCATTGGTTTGTTTTCAAACTAGCACAACAATCATCTTACAAAGTATATAATTCAGCTATTCCATGAAGGGACTTTATCTTCAAGATGCTGTGATGATCCTGTGCTCACAGAAGAATGTGTAATGCTGATGATGACCAAGATTTCTTTAAATGTCCCACCTCTGCTCCACCTCTTAATGCAGGTTATATTCAAACTAAACACAGAGATCTCACCCAAATCAAAGTCCTTTATCACACATTTTTTAGCCTTTTATAGCTTTTAACATTAGGATTATTACCCATCTACAGAACTGCAGCATATAAAATTTCTCATTCATTTGGCAATTAGGACATTTTCTTTGAGAAAAGCCCCAGGTTCTTGTGTCCTCCTTAGTTATAGAACCTAAAGATTATCTAGAAGATGAGGTGATACATTACTAGCGTTATTATCCCTTTTAATAATCTCAGTTTGAAAGGCATCAGATTTATCACACGGTGTTGTGAGGCCCCCACATTCACATCTGGTGGCTGTGGGTGCAGTTTAACACCATGGTAAGAGATGGAAAGATATCCCTACCAGATCCCACAGTTTTACACGGGAAGCGGAGAGATAAAACTATACTAGTGATAACCACCCCTTCATGTCACCTGCAGGAATTTCCTGATGCAGCTCGTATAAACTCCACTGCATCTACTTCCATATTCCTCTCTTCTGCTATCCAGACTTTCCAGGTCCTTGTCATTTTTCCAGACTATATTTTTATGACAACATCAAAAGTTATCAACTTGAGGCACAGCCTTAGTGGGATAAACATTCCACGAACACACAGACGACGTTTCAGCCCTGAGACAACAGGCAGGTCAGATAAAAGACGGGGGAAAGGAAATTGCTGTTTTGAAATACATGCAGGGAATGGAGATACAGTTATCACTTAAAAAGATAATGGTTCTGATGAAGTGACAGGCAATGAACAGAGAGCTCTTGCTTTCCATTCAAACATGAGAAAACATTACTTTGCCTAGGAGTTAAATATGAGGTCATGGAACGACTCCATCAACAAGGAAGTGTGGATTCAGAAAGGCTGGGGTTAGTGACAAAGCAGAACCACCTCTTTTGTTCATTAGTAAACCATTTTCAGGACACTTACTTCTGATTAATTCCATGGGTTTGTGACGGACAAAAGAATATTTTCACATTACTTAATTTTCAGAAATGATTAAAATACATTGCTTTGTATTTTCTAAAAAATATTTCCATATAAAAGCACTATAGAGATCATGTATTTCAGAAGACGGAGATTAACAAGCTCATACGAAACTGGAATTTATAATCCAAGATGCTGGGAAAGCTCAAAAAAATGGTGTTACTAACCCTACTTGTAATATGATCAAAGAGAAAAAAATCCACTAGAGATCAGAAGAGGAGTGTGTGTTCTTCAAAGACAAAATGCCTTGAAATTCAGAAGCTGGTTGTAAAATTGATGGCAAGTAAAACGATCTGAAATACAAAGGGTGCACAATGCTGGGAACAAGCCTTCGGAATCAAAAAGGCATAGTGACTCCTGCAGTTTGTCTCAGCTCCAAAAATACTCCAAAAAAGTCTTCCAGAAGCACTTAGCACAATGATCGTGTAGTGGGTATGCCTTGGACAGCTGCCAGACACCCACCCAGTCACTCTCTCATTCTCCCTCCTTAAGAAAAAAGCAAAGATCAGTCACCAATTACCGTCACAAGGAAAAAAAGACTAGACTTGAGAAAAAATACTATCGTTTAAATAGATTTGGACAGTGAGAAACAAAGACAAAATGAAAGCAAATTTCTCCCCATCCGTTCTTTTTCCCAGGGTCAGGATCACTCCTTCGTTCCTGACTCCCCTAATTCCTCAACTCCAAGAATGGGCTAATAGGGAATGGAGATTTATGGTCAGTCCATAGCAGTTCCTCTCTTCAGCTCCTTCCTACTGTCACTTTTCACCTGCTCCAAGTGTAGGTTTTCCATAGACAGTAGCTTCCTTCGGGTAGTATTCACCTGCCCCGGTGTGGGGCTCTCCATGGGCTGCAGCGTGGATATCTGCTCTGATGTGGTCCTCTGTGTGCTGCAGGGGAGTCTCTGCTCTGGCTCCTGGAGCACCTCCTCTCCCTCCTTCTCCACTGAGCTGGGTGCTTGCAGAGCTGTTTCTGATATTTCTTTCCTCACTTCCATGTGTGGCATCTTGTCCTACCTGAAGTACGTTTTCCCAGAGGCACCAGCAGCTTGGGTCATGGCTTAGGTGTGTCCTGCAGCAGCTCCACAGGGCCTGGATGGAGCTGCCCGTGTTCAGCACACACTGCCCCAGCCTCTTCTCACAGAGGCCAACCCTGTAGCTCCCCACTGTCAACACTTTGCTGCAGACACCCAATGGTCCAGGTTTTTAGCAGCTCTGCAAGGAACTGAAAGAGTTCCCATTAAGAAATGATTTTGCTATGTGTATAGTGCTTGAGTATAAAAATTCAAAGAATGAGCGACTTCTTCATTGTGAGCTATTAAATCTCTGGAGTACCTTAAACAGGATGCATGTGCTCTCCCTTGGCACGGGTGTCCTCTGTCTGGCTGCAGAAGTGGTCATTCACAAATTGCATGGGATCTGTAGTCTTGGAAGAAAGAGTAGACTTATGTTAGTGGAGCAATTTGCATGAAAATCCAGAGATTCCTTGCTTCTGTGTTCATCAGGCCCTTTAAGCTCTGATGCATAGGGCTGAACACAGGGAGGGATTTGATAACTTCAGAACCTAGCCCCTAAAAAGTAACTTGTTTGTTTGAAGGTGAATGTTACATTATGAGAATTACAAAGTAATGCAAAGGATCTCCATGTGATTGCTGGAATTTTGTAATCAAATTGCGTTTCAGTGTGAATCACTTTTACTCACAGATCATCTGTCTCAGTGAGCATATTCAAAGGCTCAACAAAAGGAGTGAGAATGTCTACCAGATGCCTCCAAACATTTGCTCAGTCCTCCCTGTGCAGTGGCTTAAACAAACCATTGCATCCCAGCTCACCCATGTCTGCTTTTTCTCTCACATGGTGGCATTGACCGTCACCCCTGAGGTGACCTGATTAACGAGGTTAAAGAGATGCAGGGGATGCTGTGGAGAGATGCAAGGCTGCACTGTGCAGGCTTTGCACAGCACATGGGCAGAGTGTGGCGTATTCTGGGGGGTGCAATAGCTGCAGCACACAGTGACATTATTTCACTGTTTATGTCATTGCAGATTGTGTTTCAAGGATGCAGAAGGGCAGGTCCCTCATGTGGGATACCTACGTTGGATCCTGGATTCTTCTGGGGTTTTTGGTTTCAGTGTTGGGTTTTTTTTCTAACTTTGAAATCTTATTTACATGTTAGACTAGATTGTAACTCTTGCAAGGTTTCCAAATTGTTGGACCAGCTTCCAATCCAATAGAGAAACAATGAATCAGAGATTTCTTAAATGATCCCATGTGTTTATGTGAAGTGTTTATGTGAAATATTTACCAGTCCTCGTTGTTTGAACAGAGGGACAACAGAGATCATTGCCTGCTGGGAGGAGCAAGAAAAATTGTTTTAATTTGGAAGAGAGAAGGTTCTGCCTGGATGTTAGGAAAAACTTTGTAGCTGATAGGTGGCAAGAGCCCAACTCAGGATAATGTGTTGTCGAGGGCTTTCAAGAAGAGACTGGGCAGCAGCTGCGAGCGCTGGGATGTGCCCAGACCAGGGATGTGCCCTCAACAGTCTTTTGAAGTTTTTGTCTTTGGTTTTATAGTTTGCTCTGTACAAACCATAAATAACTAGTGTTTAATCTTAAAGTCCGCAGCAAGACGTTTTTTTTTCCCCGGTTAAATATTCAAGAGAAAACAAACCCTAACAAAATTAACCCGAACCAAAGCCTGTTCAATGAAAGAACAGCACAGATCTTGATGAGTAATTCAGTCTGGGCTCTCGTATATCTTGGACTAGCTCTGTGACTTCTGAGCTGAGAAAGGCTGTTCTTTACACAGATCTAAAGGAGGAGCCTCTCTACAGTGTGTCAGACTCTAAGGGCTGCTTGTTAGACAGAAATACTTGCAGTGATAGCGGGTGCTGTGATACCAAGTTGTAGGCGGAGCTGTGAGTTTATCTTTTTCCCTCCTCCTCTGCAATATCCTAATTTTTTTCAGTCCCTCTTGCAGCACTTTTGTGCCTACCTCCAGGATCTGAATTTCAGTGTTACAAATCTTCAAAATCATTACAACATTAGGAATTTCCATCTAGGTACATCTATTGTGGCAATGCCAGTGATGTGCCTCTGCCCCCCACATTTCTCTGTAACACGATTTTATTTCAGATGACTGCAGAACATCTATTTAACTAATTGATAGAACAAGACAATTGAGTGGCAAAGCCAACTGATGTGTATAATCAAGGAAACCGGAGAATTTTTTCTTCTGAGCAGATCTGTCAATTTTCAAACCAATCTTGTTATTCAAGCAAAACCAGGTGTGGGAACTAAAATTAGAGCTGTAAACTTAAAAGTATTTTGTTCTGATAAAAAATTTGTTTCACTTTTCTTTCTCCTGGAGGAATTTTAAGCAGACTATAAGAGAAGCTGAATTAGAGGAGATTGCAAGGTTCTGCACAAATGTGAGTTAGAAACTTTCTCTGTAACAAGGATAAGTTTTGAAACTGGGAGCAAAAACATGTATACTTTGAAAACCATTAAAATCTACACTATGATAGCCAAAAATATTTGTTAAAGTGGATTACTTTATGTTTAGAACTGTGTGAACTAGACACAGGAAAGACTTTATTGCTGTTTCTGTTTAATGTCATAGAAACAAGAGGCTTCCATATAACTGGGCCCTCATTTTTAGGCATGGCACAAGTGAAAAATAATTACCTGCTGAGGAAAAAAAGGGATAGAGATTTAGGAGTATGTATTCACACACATAAGGATAAAGTAAGGTGATTAGAGTAACTGCCTGAAATATTTCAACACAAAGAGGCTTTTGCATTACTAGAAAAGACATTTCAGACATCTGAGTGTGTCCCTCCACGTGGGACTGTCTGTAAAAGGGCAGCCTCTAAAAGCCAGATTTATGGAACGACATGAAGAATATTCTACTCTCTCCTAGCAAATAACTGGAGACCATTGCTGAAGGCTGACTCATCCCCCTGTTAACAAGGGGCAGCTTTGGAGGCTTCTGTAGAGTAATGCTTTGTGAAAGATGCAATGGGGAATAAAAGGTCCTGGACTTGTAACACCTGAGTTTATCAGATGTTAACTCCACTGATTCTCAAACACAGCCAATAAACCCAACCCTCACTCTGAGAAGTCTAATTTTTCCATCAGAATGCATCTGCTTTGTTATATCAGAGGAAGGTGAGCATAAGTATCACTGGTGATGGAATTTGGTTTGTGTGTTATTGTAACTTCTTCATGAATTTCAGCTTGGAACAAGAAAGATTAAGCCATTTTGCAATATTTGATTTTGTATGGTACAGTATGAATGCAAGAGACCTGACTCTGTCCTGAATGCTTACACAGATGTGCACACAAGGAAAGGTTTTGCTTCCCGGAGTGTAAATGGTTACAAGAGGAGGCAAGAACATAAGGCTTAGAACAACGAGCAATCTGGATGCAGACCGTACGCAATGCCAACTGCCTTTATGAGCATTATCAAATCAAAGGCAAAATGCACTAAAGGGAGTAGGGATGATTCAACACATGGAAAACTGAGGGCAGCGTAACACATACTTTGATCCTATGGCAACTGAATTATTTAGATTTAAGACTGGAAAATTATCTGTCTGCCTAATTTTACTAACAATTTCAAAACCAAAGAGCATTTAATTTCCTTATTTTCCTACCTCAGTCTATGGATGAAAACTAACAATAAGACTATAAAGAATGAAAATTTTTATTATTATTTTGCTCTCCCCGTCCAGAACAGGCTTAGATGTGTACATTTAAAGAGCCAAAATATAGGGATGGAACTGGTATTAGAGGTTAATACTCCCTGTGATACAGAAAGAGAATTTATTAAAGCAGTAGAGGAACAAATCCTTCATAAAGAGCCTCTTGGACATGCCATTAGGTATTGGTGAAATCCTGTGTGTGCACAATCTGTTTGGACAAACAAGCTTTGCTTGTGAAGGCTCTGCCACAAGCATTTGCAGATGTCAGGTTTCATCTCCTTTGCCTGTAAGACCTGAAAGCAGCGTGAGGCTGAAGCCCCTCAGTAGATGTGCCCTTGTGTGATCTCACCTAATACATGCAGGAATTAATATATTGTGAGATTTTTTTTGTTTATCCTCCTTGCAAGACTTTCACATGAAAGTTCCCCAAGGAACTGTACTTCTTTTTATGCTCTGCTACAACCTGGCCTGAGACACAGGGGGCGTTTGCTGGGACTCACAAAGTGGCCATTCCTCATTCTTGCTTTGTAGCAAATTAAATTCAGCCATTAATCACACAAAAGCATATGGGAATAGGTTAATATCTCCCTTCTCCCACCTGCTTTTCAGGACTATGGAAGGTTTTCCTTCCAGTCTTCAAGGCGAGTTGTTGCCTGGGCAGACACCTGTGCTGTGAGCTCTGTGCCTGTGTGAGCCTCTAGGTCAGTTTAGTCAAAACTGTTGCCCGCCAAAAATAATTCCTTATTCGCTGGGCCACCGAAACTGTGATTTTCTTCCTGTTTCTGACTGAGCATTAGAGAAGCCATGCCTGAAGCTCACGTCTGTCCTTTCTTCCAGTGAATGCTATAAGTCTTATATTCCTGTACATCTCACTCTGGGCAAAATGATACTTAAATTATTCTCTGTGTTGAGAAAGAATGTACAACCTGTGAAAGAGAGTGGCTCTCTCCTCTGTCAGATTATCCTGAAGATTGTGGTTAGAGAAAAGTCCAGAGAAATGTTTCAGATTTTGTCTGCATAGAACTTGAGTAACAGACAAAAAAGCATAAATTCTACCCCAAATTTACCTTTCCTGTAAATACCAAGGAGGCATAGGTATCCTCCTGAAGCTCAATTAGTTACCCAATACCTGGAGAATGTATCTTCCTACCCCATCCATCCCACCAAGATTTTTCCAGCAGCATTGTGGTCAGCATGCATTTTGTAGCAGATGCTCATTCATATTCTCCAAATCACACTGCATGAGCTTTCTGCCCTCATGTAGTATAATGTATAGGAGAGAAAATGGTTTAGTTTGTGAGCTTGTGAATCTCTGGAGTTCAGCACAGAGAATAAATCTGTGAGAGGCAACTCTGTTCAGAGAGGTGGCTGTATACGTGTGAGGCCACCTGGCTATATCTGTGAGTGTTGCCATTGTATCATATGAAAGTTTCCTGTTTTAAAGTTTAAATCCACACACCTGCTTGTCCATAGGATTATTTTGCTTACAGCCTTACATCTAGAGCATGATTGAAGGATTTACTGAGATGACGTATATGTCAGCATAAAAATATTATTTATTAGGACCATTTTAGACATACCAGAAGTGTATCCTTAACTGAGTGTTGCTTAGTGTCCTGGGAATACTTATGTGGGGTTATGCACTCCTGAGCTAGCAGGGAACATGCGTGCAAGGGCACACGATATGAATAAAGCTCCGGTGCAAAAGGGTTCAGAAGAGAGCTCTGAATGGAGAAGTTTCCTACAGGGAGGCCTTGGCATTGGCTTTGTTCACAAAGGTCCCATGATCTTACAGAAAAAGAGTTTAGCTTCTAAGCACTCGGTGTGTTTAGAAATGCAAATATCTTTGTCCCTGGCATTTGTGATGGCTTGTCAGATCTAGGTTGCTGTAAGTGTGTGAAAAAATACTCAGAAAAATGACCTCTTTTTGCTTTTGGTAATACAATATCCAAAATTATCTCTCCTGTTCTAGTTTCTGCTTCCTTTTGAGTCAAGCCCAATTATCCCTGCAGCTTTCCAGCTGAATGAGCAATATTTCAGGGGACTGCTCACCTATGTACACTGAAGCACAAATGTACACACTGCTCGTCTGTCAATCAACACTGCTTTAATAGCTATGGTACACAAAGAAATTTTGTTATCATGAAACAGGCTATGTCTAAATCTACTCTGAACCCTCTTCATGCCCTCTCAGCCCTCAGAAAACTAAAGCAGATTTTGATCCACTCGTTGGGACGGGGGTAATTTTGTCTGAAGCAAATCCTTGTGCTAGGAGACGCAAAGCAACTCATCCTTTTTCAGGCAGGTTAAGGAGCCTGTCTCCTTCTAAAGGCTTTGCTTTGTGAGCCTGGGCCATGAACCTCTTTCAGCTGGCTCTCCTCAGCAGCTTAGGGGAGAAGTGATGGATGCTGTGGCTTGAGGTTGTTACCGGTGTTTGGCCAGGGCGTTGATGTTGCTTATTTCCATTGGGTTTTTGCAAGCTATCAGAGAAAAAGAAATTTAACACACTGCAGTGAGAGTGGAATTTCCTAGGTGAAATTTGTTACCAGTGTAGCTCCATAGAAATATATCAGCAGGGAACTTGCCCCAAAGCCTTTTTTAAATACAGGATTTTTCAGAAGCATTTGGTGACAAAGACAGTCAAAGAAGCCAATTAAACAATAACTGTCCTAAAGTCAACTGGAAATTGCCTTTGTTATGGGAATTCATCTGTGCCAATAAGTGAAGCCTACTGGGGAGAAGGTGAAATAAAATAAATAAAAGTGTCATGCCTACTGGCAGAGAAGTAGGTAAAATTCAATAGCTTAGTTTGAAATGTGCATTCACAATTATAAATGAAGTTTAATTTTTCCTTCTCAGTTCTGGAATGGATTCTGTTCTACACATCCCACCCTGAGAACAAAACTCTGTTTTTCCTTTTGGAGTTCTCCCCCATACCTCATATGTTATCATTACAGCTTGAAATCTCATATCCATGTACCAAGAAACTGCTTCCATACTAATCAGAGTGAGATGAAAGTATTTGGATCATGTACTAAATCTATACACTTTATCTGAGCAAAACTATTCCCTATTATTCACCATACAGAACACAGGAAATCTATACTGCCAATTCTGTAGCAGTTCCTAAACCAACTTGCTGAATCTGTGCCCTCTTGAATGTTTTCCATTCATCATCTAGCTCTGAATTTTGTGCCCTGAAACAATTGCTGTAGTATTATGTAACAGGCATTCCCTCTTGAAGTTAATAAAAAAAATCCTCACTAGCTGTTACTGCCACAAATTCTTTTGAAAAATGACATTCTCTTCTTAATAATGATCTTCTCAGCTGCATTTTAGAAGATAAAAATGTAAAGCAATCTGTGCTTCAGTAATAATGATCTACTTATTTTTTATGTCTCCTTTTAAGTAAAATACTTTCACCCATGCATATGATTAAAAAGTCATCTTGCTGATCAGTTGGCTTTAGAGCTGTCACAAATTTTTCATCAAGCAATGTACAGTGGATGAGCCTGAACAGTTTATATTGATTGAATGATAGTAAATGTTTTATTGATTGGATGTATTATGAAAACACAGAGTATTGATAGCAGGGACCGAATAAAAAAGGTATTGTTTTATGACAACAAAAGATTTCCTGAAATGATTTTCAAAGGCTGCTAAACCATAACAATAGAAATTGGTTATAATCCAAGCAAAGAGATTTAACATAGTGCTTTTTGCTTGGGATCTGATGCAAGATTTTCAAAACCCAAAGTTACACCTTTAATGTTTAAAGTTATTTTTTTTAGTCCAGACTGAAGCGTCCTAAATTCTAACCTCGCATTTTAGCCCTGCTGATGGAGCATCTCTTTCTAAAAATCCAGTGCTCGTTGTCTGAGCCAGCAACTGCTGTGCTGT
Organism: Cnemophilus loriae; assembly: GCA_013397755.1. Lineage (NCBI taxonomy): Eukaryota > Metazoa > Chordata > Aves > Passeriformes > Corvidae > Cnemophilus > Cnemophilus loriae. Next base: position 572,302 of record VZTF01003688.1, on the reverse strand, counting down.
AGCCCTGTGCTTGGGCAGTCTGTCCTGTGAGAATTGGGGTTTGTCAAGTTAACCTTGGGGAAATCCAGATTTCAACAAAAGCATTACAAAATTTAGTCAAGATTAAAACCAAGAGCAGAAAAATGCCTATCATGTACTCACATTATGTACTCACATGAGCTCAAATGGAAAACTGATACCTCATAAAAAAAAAATCCCTGACAACAAGTGACTTATTAGTCATCAGAAATTTTCATGCAAGTCTTCCTCCTGTTTGTCTTGTTTGGATTTTAAGAACTTTTTCAAGAAAACAGATTGCTAAATTCTTAAGTTTTTGCAGGTGTGGACCTTTTGGGTCTTTATTTTCTTCATACTTCTGTAGTTAAATAGGAAAAAGAAAATAAAAGCATGAAGGCAGCTGCAAAGGAATAAAATATAAAGAAAGGAGCTTTAAGTCGTATGGTTTGGGAGAGTTTTTCGCAATATTGATTTTTTTTCCCATTTGGTAAAAAAAAAAGGAAATACTAAGACAGTAAAAAAAATTGTCAAAATGGGAAAATAGTGCTGAAAACTAGCTCCAGTCCTCCTGCTAGGCAGCCAGTGGTAAAAAAAAGAGTTCCACTTTTGTTAATTAGTTGTTTTCATCAGAATATCTTTGGAAACTGATTATAATCTGTGGGGTGGCATAGAGGAAAATCTTCCTCCATTTTCTAGCATTATAGATAAATGTAAATGAAACATTGCGACAAGAATTAACACATCATAACCTGCCGAGACACAGCATAAAATTCCCTACAAAAACAGGAGTGAAAGACTCCCATCCTCAGTGACTTTAGTGATAGCTTGTTTCCTTCCTCTCCATCCTGATCAGATGGTCCTCCTAGTAACACCTCCACCCACCTCTCAAAGCTGCTCGCAATATCCAGGGTTTCAGTGGAAGTCTGTCTCCCCTCCCAAGGGATTTTCTTGCTTCATCCTGTCAGGCAGGATCAGCAGCTGGCTCAGAGCTTTAGTTGGATTCAACTGGGCAGCCCACTCAGTTCAGTTCCTGCCCTTCGGTGTTCTTGAAAACTGCTGCTACCTATCACACAAACCTGTGTGCTCTGTTCCACAAAACCCTCTATCAGCTCTGTCAGACAGTTCTCAGAGCAGAGGAGGCATCAGCTATCGAGGCAGCTGAACACAGTAGGTGTGTAAAAATAAACTCCACCTTTATAAGGTAAGAGCTCTTTGCCTTTCCCTTCTCTGAGCCCCAGTATTCATCTGCAATGATGGATCAGTTCTAGAGGAACCATCAACAGTTGGCCGGTGCAAAATGAATGCTCTTTTCTTCGACAGCACGCCTCCATTTCACGAATGTATGATACTTTCTGCCCTACAGTCTCCAAATAGAATTTTTTAACCAATACCATAAGGCTAGGTTGCAGTGAAAGAAGACTGGAGCTACAATTTCTTCAGTATTTCTCTACCTGATTTTGCAAGAACCAGTAATACAAGAATTGTGCTCTGGGGTTACATATGGTGAATCTGTTTGTTTCTACTAGACTGTTGCAATCATAGCTTCAGCAAAACCATAGTTACAGTTTTAAGAGACCAGTTGACCTGAACACTAATTTTCTTAACACCTTGGGGGTTGAAATGTCACATATTCTTTTCCTGGACAGAACTGAAAGCTTTTCTAAAAAAATAGAGGAGAACCCAAATAATCCGTACTGGATAATTTCATCAGTGATTAAACGATGTTTATTTTACGGGCTGGTTTCTCCTAGGCCCTATTTGGAAGGTGAGGTTGATGTGCAAGCAGCCAGCTGTAGCTGGTGCACACCGAAGGACTGGTATTGTCTGTGTTTTCCATATGTATTACTCGAATTTATCCCCAGATATACTTACCCAAAGGAAGAATTGTTTTACAGTGTTGCACGTCTCTGAACCTAAAAGATAAGGCAGCAGCATCTCTTTTACTTCGGGGAGGTGCAGTTGTGAGTGACGGGAATGCGCCTGCTTGTGTTCCTGAGCTCTAACATCAGTTAATTCAATTGCAATGCAGGACTCGTCTATTTGAAATGAACAGGAGTCTGTAAATGCCAGCTTACTGTCATTTTGCTGCTTTATTTCCTTGCACTCACGGCACTTTTGCAGGGGGTTTGTGAAATGGGCAAGAAACATGAAGGAAGAAAAAGAGAAAGGGGCATTCATTAAAAAAAGTATAATGACAACTAATGGATACTAAAGAGGAGCAGTGAGGGGGCTATAAACCCAATATCCCATCATTAAGGAAGGCAATTCAGTTAGAGAGAGTGCACAGGCAATTACATCCTTGCCAAGGGACCCTGAGGCTATTCATGCGAATATTTACCTGACACTGTGTGTGTGTTTACTCCTTAAAAAAGAATGAAAATAGAACTTAAACACAGAAGCAAACTTTTAAAAGGACATGACAAATTTATGTACAAATGAAATCAATCTAAGGGGACAATTTACAGTCTTAACAATATCAAATAAAAACATACTTTTATCCTGAACTGTACTGTATTTTTCCGCAGCATAATTACTGAAGTGTATGAGTTGAATATTCAGCTAGCATATAAAGAAAGCACTCATCATTTGTTTTGGCCGTCAAAGGTTTAAAAATGGCTTATTTCTGATATTTTAATCTTGGGACATATGTAGTTCTCGTTGTAGGATGTGCAATTGCTTTGGAAATAGTTATAAAAATAACTTCAAAGAACAGAAGCAGAGCACACTGATTTAGAGGCCACACGAGTTCAGTTTTCTGGATATACATAGACAAAATGTTGACATTTATCATTCCAGAGTTTTTTTCACATTCAGACAATTTGTCATTATTTGTATCCTGAGCAGAAACCAGGCTTCTAAGCATCGCACATAAAAAAGCCCAAAACAGGACCTGTTTTAGAAACATCAAAGTCTCAAAGCAAGCACTGTTCCCGGAATCCCAGCTCCTGCAGAGATTAATACCTCCTTCCCAACACCGTACTACAGACAGTGAGAGGTTTCTGCACTGAATGGTCACAAATAATAGCAGCTTAAGGTAAGCAAAAAAATACAAGGCAAAAGACTTCCTGTAAAAATTGTTCTGGCCTTTAGCTGAAATCATAGAATCATTTAGGTTGGAAAAGACCCTTGAGTCCAACCATTAACTCAGCACTGCCAAGTCCATCACTAAACCATGTCCCTAAGTGCCACATCTACGCATCTTTTAAATTCCTCCAGGGTGGTGATTCAACCATTTCCCTGGGCAGGCTGTTCCAATGCTTGGTAACCCTTTAGGTGAAGGCATTTTCCCAAATAGCCAGTCTAAACCTCCCCTGGTGCAACTTGAGGACATCTTTTCTTGTCCTTTCACTTGTTACCTGGGAAAAGAGACCGACACATCCACAGAAAAATGGTCAGTTCCGTAATATCTTCTGGAGATACATCAAATAGCAAACTCAAAGTTTTTAGAGGTGCTTTCAGTGAAGTTAGATACAAAAGTAGACATTGATGATGCATACTGCAACCCTCACCACTTCAAGTCATTTAAAACAAAGCCAGACAACAGATGAACTCCTTAGTGTGTGGTAACTCAGTGACTATCTTCAAGTTCTTATTATATAATAATCTAAGATCTTTGTTATGCAATGATCTAGGACTTCTGTAGCACTTTTTTTGTTCATGACTTTCAAAAGTATTTATGAATGAAGTAATATTGTGCATATCTTGTGCATGAAAGATTCAAAGATTCAAAGGCTCAAAGCTCTTAGCACTCTGGGCTAGAGACCAGCAATGGAACTAGATACAAATCCTTGTCCATGGCTTGATAATTTCTCCATTCGCTGTTAACTTCTTATAAAACAGTGCTAAAAGTTTTGGGCCCAGAAGCAACACTTTTACCTTACACCTTTATCAAAGATTAAATAAAACTGCTGGGATTTAAAAGTATTTTTGGAGTCACTATCATGACAGAAGAGTCTCAAAGGGTTTTCTGAACTTTCTGAAGCCAGGTGGGAGTGCAAATGATATCAGGTGCTTTTAAGACACACTGGAGCTTCGTAAAAGCAGTGGAGATGTGCAGAAAGAAATGGGTTTGATAACTAAACCAGCACATTTATCAGTTGTAGCGATGGGACCCCTACTCTGTCAATCCCATGAACGAGTTTAGGGAGGAGCAAATGTAGCCTGTGGCTTCATCATGCTGTTGATTCACCCCTCCCTCACCCAGGTGGGCTTCAGCTGCCTCAGCGGTGTCCACAGACCAGAGACTCCAGCAAGCAGCTGCTCACACCTTGCTGCAGATCTGGCCCCAGGAACTTTGTTCCTTTCTTGGGCGGACACAGAGAGGAATTATATACCTTAAGCTGTACTTCTGCAAGCTACATCAAGGATTATAATGGTGTGTTGAGAGCATTCTCTGGCCCTGTGACATGTTTAGTGGCAAACAAATAACAAACTTTATAACTTACAATAACAAAAATAACAAACCTTTTAACTAATATACAGCTGTATTGCCATGCCTTACAATAGCATCTGCATCGTAGTCACGGAGAAACATTACTGACATTTTGAAAGGAAGGAAAGGATTTTCAATTCCAGATGGGACAACAGATCCATTAATTCTTCAGCTAGCCCCTGATCTTCAGAAATGCCACTTCTACAGAAAGGTCAGACACCTTCCATGCCAAAATGAATGCGGAATGAAGCAACATGTGTTGTGCCAGAGATTTCCCACTGCTCAGGCTTTAACTAAAATCTTCAGCTGTTATGGAAATATAATCATGTCCTTGTTGTTTTCATCCCACCCACAGCAGCTATGGTGTGACTTGGTGCTTTACAAACTACATTCTTCACCATTTCAGAGACAGTAGGTCAGAAAGACACGTTTGAGCTACTGGACATAAATGTAGTTTGTTTTACTTGGGAGAAACAAACAAACAAACCTGAAGCAATATTTTGTCTGGAGTTCTAAAGAAAATGCCTATAAAATATTTGTATGTGTATGCGCCTCTACAGCGCTAAGAACTGTGAGGGAGTGAGATTTAGCAGGGGAAGGAAACATGGTGTAGAGCTCTCTAGTTACTAAATTAATTCTAAAAAAGAAAAGGTTTATGCCCTGGATCCAGCCAAATGTGTGTTAGACAGAATTTGCACACAGCAGATATAAAAGTTCTAGAGATCTAAATATTCAAACAGCCTAAGGATTTGCCCACCTACAGCAATATATGTGCATCTTTCTATAGAAAATCATTTTGATGCTACCCAGCTATCAGGACTTTTCCTTTGTTTATTATTAGGAAGAAACAGGTCTTAGAATCATAGGCTAATTCAGGTTGGAAGGGACCTCAGAACGCCTCTAGTCCAGTCTCGGGCTCAAAGCAGGATCACCCGTGAGGCCAGACCAGGTTGCTCAGGGCATTATCCACCTGGGTCTTGAAAACCTCTGAGGACAGACAGCACAGCCTTCCTGAGCAACCGAGATATTTTATTACATAACATATAAAACAGCAATAAGTAAATGCATTGAGTTAATTAAGTTGTGCTTGATGAATCAGACAATGAAATGGTTAATTTGCATCCTAATTTCCTAATGTCTCTTTAATATGTTTATTCCCTCTTTTTTTTTTTTTTTTTTGCCTTACCGAAGTAGAAAAGGAACAGCTATTTTCGTAGTCCTGTAAAATACCTTGTTTGTTTCTCTTCCGAAGAAGGAGGAAAAAGAGTGCAATTTCTGTCACTAATTAATAGTAACATAAGTAACTGTTACTGCAGCAGAAATCTATTTAACACACAAAATGTTATGACACTTTTTGAAAACATTGTAACCTGAGGGCAGCCTCAACCTATGTGACCATCAGTTATCCCCAGCTGGATGTGGCAGAATTAGGTAAGAATGAATTGCTGCTGAAGTCTTCAGCAACAGACAGGTTCCTTTTCCTTTCACATTTTCTACGCATGACTACATTTTCTTAAAATTAATTTTACATCCCCCCTTTATTTTTTTTTCCCCTTTAAGACTATATTTGGGGACAATCCCATTCCTTATTACGAAAAGTACAAGTTCGATAGACATTGACTGACACTTCTGAAGGTGGTAAACACTGTCAGGAAGCCTCCTCTGTACAAAACATTCGCCTGTAACTCAAGTTCCCTCTATAGTCATAATTTTGCCTGAGAAATATATACAGAGCAGCCCTAAATGTTTGTTCCCAACAGTATTGCCAGATGGGGAGTTCATCATGCCCAGTGTTGGAATCATGTGTGTTATTTCTTGACTCTTACGTATTTATTTTTCATAGAGTTTCCAGGAAATTTCTGTATTATTGAAGACATAGGTTCAGTAACCTCAAGGGAGATGACCTTCAAAGTCTGAGAAAAGTATGATCTAGTGATCCAGACTGTATCCTGAGAGACCTGCAGTAAATGAAATGGGAGATATGAAAGATCCCTGGGCTTATAATTTTTTCTTCTTTTTTTTTTTTAGTTTACCTGAATTTGAGCCTTAACCCATAAATGAGATTGACTGTATCAATGGACTAGTTCGGGGGGATCTTTGGTAATTTTTTTTTTTTTTTTAAGTAGTATTTGTGATTTCTGTACTTTGCCAGGAGTACAGAAAAAGTCCACTCCTTTTGGGTGTAAGTCATAGGTCAACTATGCCCTGAGGGTACTTGTTCAATACAATAAAAACAGGCATCCAGAAACAGTAGTCTGAATCCAGCACTGGGGACTAAAAACACACAGACCTTAAAGAAATGGCAGCAATATCACTGCTTCCCTACAAACTGGAGGTAGTACCTTCCTTTCTCCTTATTCTGCAATATCCAAACTGCAAGACCTCCCTACCAGATGGGGACAAGCAAAGGAGAGACACACTGGGTTTGTGCATCCTGATGGGATTTGTGTGCAAGTTCTGTGGGCCTGTGGCAATCACAAAAGCAGAAGCAGAACTTTAAAGCGCAGGTGGGACTTTAAACACTGGAGCTTAGCAGGGGCCTGACAATCAATAGTGGAAAGATCCACATAAAACAGAAGGTTTTTACTATCTACCTACCTAACTGCCATTAATCTTTCAGTTTCTCATCAGAAAAAAAGATGTGGCAGTCACTCCTTAATGCATAAAGGCATTGACAGACTAAGTATTACAAAAGTTATGAAGCATTTAGATACTGTGATAATGGAGCTCAGCTGAGTGTCCATAAACCCAGGGGCCTGAGCAGCCAGTGTCCAGGAGCCTGTAAGTCTCGGCTTTCTGGCACCTCACCCAGCAGTCTGCCCAGGAGCCAGGCAGCCAAGCCGGCAAGCAGTCGGGCCCCCCAGGAGCTGATTAAAGGTCTCCTGGTTTCCATTATACATGGGGTAAAACAGACACATTCTTTAAAGAACAATCAGATTTCATCAAACTGCATTCTTTCTTTTTTTTTACAGGAAAACATGCCATCCAGGAATCTTTAATCACTTCTATTGCTAATTGTGTTGTTAGAACAACACATCGTGTTTCTCTGATGTACCATGTGGCAAATCCAAAGTAGCATCTGATGGATTGACTAAAAGTCTCCCTTTAATTACCTACAGAAATTGCTGCTGATGTAAACAAATCAGTGCCAACCTTAGGGAATGCACATTTATAGACACTTTGAAACTCTGAACACAAGCATTTATTGGTGATAAAACAGTGTGGCTTAGAATCAGTCAAGAACTTGCAGCAACTCCCGTTACTCCAGGCACTCATATAAAGCACAGCACCACATGGAAGCACCTCACAGGGAGTCTCCTGGAGAACCCTTGCAGCACAGCTGAGAGGAGGAGGGTATCATCCACCCTTCGTAGGTCAGACACTGAGGCATTTGATGGAAAGGCACTGCAAGCACAGGCTGTGTATGGCAGTCAGATTGAAAGCAAGGGCTAATGTAAAGAGTGCAAAAAGGGAACAGAAAGCCAAAGTGAGAGTGTCTGCTATAATGTGAAGTGATTCAATAAGCATGTATTTAACTTCTCTAATCTTTGCTGGACACTTGAAATTGTTCCTCTTGGTACAGCTGCAGGGGCCCAACAGAACAGCTCCGCTCACTGCACTAAATCTGATCAGAGGCACCCCAGAGCAGGTGGTCTCAGATGGGGTATCCCCATCAGAGACAAGGTTAAGCCTTTTTCTTAGTTCAGCTGTGGTGTTTTCTTTTATAATTTACCTGGAGTGGCCGGGTTTTTTCAGGATTTCTAATATTCCTCCAAGTATTTGACATATGTTTGCTTTGCAGATAGAGAATGTCCTTGTGGAGTAAGAGTGTTAGTCTACTGAAAGATAAAAAGCTCGATCAAATAAAACATTTATGTGCCAGAAGGAAAAGCATTTTAGCTGCATCACCTATATAAATAGTCCATCGGTCAAAGCACTCAGTGAGGAAGTGGGAGACCTCAGTATTAATTTCTTACTCCAGCAGACGAGGTTGAAAGGGATGGTGTGCTGAAAATGTTCCACTACAGAGCAAATAATTTGCAACGTTGGGTCAAAGGCATAGAGAATAAAACCAAGAGAAGCATGTCCCTGCAGCCTAGGGTGAACATCTCAATTAAGTGTGCTGCACATCTTGGAACCAGTCAGGTTATTAATTCTCTGATCCATGTCACTTACTAGACATCACACCAGAAGACCTACTTCTAGCAGCCTGCTTTTTAATGTATTAGAGGAGACTTAACAGAATTAATGGAGGCAAATATGAATCCTCATTTTATTCCCGTTGTCAACAGGGTGAACAGCTTTCTCTGTCAGCAGAGAGCTATCAGGAAAGAGCATCATGCGAAATGAACGACTGCTGTTCACAAAAATGCTGAAACACAACTAATTGATTTTGATGTAGCAGGCAGCTACATTTCATTTGTGTCCTTTACAGTCAGGACCTTTAATAAAGCATTTTTGTTATGAGAGATACATATAGACAAGTTAAATTCAGTGCTGGTCTACTTTTCATTAGATTTTTCAGACACGTGTAGCAAAGAAAATTGCTTTACAGCAGAAGGCTACTTACTGACAGAAAAGCTCTTTTTTTTCTAGTGTAAACCATATTATCGGTGTAGTCTATTTAAAATAAGCCTCTGCAGTTTTGCATGAATTTCTGTCTTCCAAAAGAAGAAAAGGGGGTAGGGGAAGAAAGACTGCTATCATGGTAAGATGTTAGGTCAGGACTAAGACACCAGGTTTTATTACCTACTATTTCCCATGCCTCTCTGTCTTTGTTTTCTGTAAGATATTGACAATCTCTCTCTACCTTATCAACTGTTGTGCAGTTGAATTAAAAAATGTTTGGGATAGTGAAGAACATGTGCCAGAGGAGAGATAAACTACTTAAAATGTCTTCTGTCGCACTCTAAGGGCTGCCACTTCAAACAAAGGCAATGTACCAGCTGTAGGTATTTCCTTAGTTCAGATCAAGTGTGATAGTCACTGTGAGTTGAAGACACCTCAGCCCTTCCCACAAAACAGTAACAGCTATCAACCCACTGGAGTGGGGTTGGCATAAAGATCTGAACATTACTCTGAGCAATTTGCCACTTTTTGCTTCCTTGAGAAGAAGTATTTCTACCGTGTCCAAGTTTTCTACCTCCCCCATTCTTTCTTAGGAGTTCAAAGTGATTGGGACTCACAAAATTGAAGCCAGCTCTGTTATCAGAATAGGATCTAGGTAAATTTCTCAATATACCTGTGACTCTCCAAACTGCTGATTATTCCTTTCTCACACAACTTAAGTGTCAGACTCTCCTACACCTGCCCTGAAAAAGAGAGTGCAGGGTGTATAATATGAACTGATGCTTTTTGCTAAAACTAGACTATATTCAGTGTAGCATTATTGATGCTACATAGCCTTTGGGTCCAAGTGCCAAACTGCATTTCTGGCTTAATTTCAAGGACAAAGGACAAATTTAAGCTTGGTGTTGAGCACTGAAGTGAGCAATCCTCTCACTGCTTTCTCCTGTGTCATCTTTTGTACGGCCCAGGTGAACCACAGTTCTGGAACACAAATTAACATTTCCTATTGTGCAATGAAAAGGTAACTTCCTCCACTGTACTTGCCTACAGTAGAAAGAAGGCAAAAATATTAATTCCCTCAGTGTTGTGGGTAGCCATATCCTCATGTACTGTTCCCCCTCCAAATTAGAGCTTTTCCTCTGAAGCATCTAGTTGCTTTCTGCTCACCAACAAGGTCATAATGAGCAACCATAAAAACAAACTCACAGATAGCATCTGGTCTTCCTTTTGCACAGCTTGTAGGTATTCTCTCTTTCTTGAGAGCAGTCATAGCTTAAGGTCAGAACATTCTCCTGAAATGCATTTCATTACCAACAGCTCCTACAAAATTTTACAATTCTCAGATGCTGTTCTAGCCAATACCACCCTTCACAGACCAACAGTTTTCTTCTCTGAAAAACAGACGCAATCACATAATGCTCTTCACACAGCTTATACTGAAAATATACAGTAGGGTTTGTTCCTCTGGTTATAGAGTCAAAAAAACCTTGATCCACATCTCCTATGGGTTCGAACAGTACTCAAGAGTTAAGCAGAGAGGACTGCATTCCTTCTGTTCTCCTACATCTAAGCACAAATGTTTGCTTAAATTCCTTGGGCATATTTACTAAAAAAGAGGCAACGTTTAAGGAAGCTCCTAAAGTCCTTGCCCACAGTGAGTATCTTCCTGATTCACAAGTAAATTCCACTCAAGTTTTCTGGGATTACTCAAAAAGGATGATACAGACCAATGTGTGCAAAGCTGCATGTAGACTTTCACCTCAGATCTGCTTGTCAGAAATCACCAGTGCTCTTGCAGCAACACAACTCTTCTGAACAGAGATTGCACAGAAAAACAAGGGCCTGATTCTTATCTCAGACAATGATTTAAAACTGTGATCCTGTCAAATCTCCTATTTATAAGGCCCCTTCCATCTGCCTCAAGCCCTGAAGAGGCTAATTCTGCATTTCTCTCTCACGCAAAACTCCCACAGAGGTGGCTGAAGGACAGCAGCACTGAGTTCTCATCCCAGCTAAGTTACACTGTTCGATATTTCAACACCCAACCAACAACAGAACCATTCAGAAAATTGAAAATGAAACATCAATTTCTCACTTAAGACTGACAGAAATTTTTCTTCATGGTGAAATGAGCAAATGAAGAATTAAAGATCAGGTACTTGTTAAAATCGATATGGCTTAGTAGTAATACTTCGTTCTTCCACAACAGTAGCGAGTGAGTGTTTCAACCAGTTTATCATATCTGATTAAAGAAACAACTCAGCACATTTTACACATATCTTCTCCCTTTTTCTGAAGCAAAAGCTGCATAGACTATTTTTCTCCTGTATATGCTATTAGCCAACTTACAGTTGAAGCACAACCACAGTGTGAGTAGCAGAGCTGAAAACTTTTTATGAAAAGTTAACACCACACAATATGTTGCAAATTCCAGTCTCCAGCTATTACAAGTAATAAGAGAACACTGTATTTAAAAAAAGGAAATCAGCCTCATTCTACTTGAAGCATATTCAGTAGTCACATTAAAAACAATTTTCATAGAAATCCTCTGTATTCACTAATTTAGAGGGAAATGCACTTAAAAAGGGTGTAAACTGCACATCTTTATTGACAAATATTACTTTTTATTTAGCTGAGAAGAAATAAGATCCTACTGAGGCATTGAATCGGATGAGTAACTGACAAGAAAAATTAAAACCATAGAAATACCCTCGTTTTCACTATGTTGCTGCTCATAGGTATTCAGTATCTCCATCAATCCCTTTTAAACATTTGGAAGTGCAAAAAAAAAAAAAAAAATAGAAGCATTATTTCCTTAACGTTTATAATGACCACAGAATATTTTCACGGCAAAGAACTTACTTTTAAGGCACATCAGTCATTCCGTATATATTTTACGTCCACTAAAATCTGACTGTCAATTAAATTTCACTTCCATAGACTGCTTGAATTCTACAAGGCTAAAAAAAGGGGTGAGGACTGTGTTTACAGGCCACAAAGCTCATTTCAAAAGCAATGCAACAGTGAAACCACTGCGAGTCTGCAGACTGGGAAACCCCTCTAAAGGAGCATTAAGTGACAAAAGCAGGTCTTCATTTGGCAGGAACAGGGACCTCTAATGAAGCTGTCCAGGAGCTCAGAGGTAGTAGCCAGGTACCATATGTTGCTTTGGTTGCTCTGGTGGTTATACAGTTTCTTCAGAGTAAACAAACCTGAACTTTTTAGCTACATTGTTACCTAAAAATAATACGATCGTGTTTCAGCTCTTCTTGATGCAACTTTAATAAGAATTCTCCATTTTGCAGAAGAGAAGTGGCTTGCAATTTCCTCCTCTCAGTTGCTATTTTTATCTCTCCTTTATCTGTCTCAGGTACGCATTTGTACCAAATCATTTGTTATTTAAACAAAGCTCAAATCTTTTCACATTCTGAGCCTTATTTCAAGAAAGCATCCAATAAGTCACAGTTTTAGTACTTTGAAAATATCTCAAGTTGTTTCTTTAGCGAAATCAAGCAAACTTCTAATGCATTTGGTGCAATCATCTAATCCCTACTTCAGCAGAACTCCCACTTGAATTTGAGTTTAATTGTCTACTGAAGGAACACCAGAACCTCAGCCACTGACAGTCTCCTTTTCCAGGGTTAAGTGAAACAAATGCTTATTATGAAAACCTGATGAAACAAAGTGATTGCTCTATTCTTTTTCTTTATGCTACAGAGATTTCAAGAAAAGAGAGGCTACAGACACCTTTCAGACAGAACAGAGAGTAAGGAAGGGGATATCTGATGATCCTCCAATATAGATTTAATTCAGCTGTTTTAAGAAGCCTGTCATATGTGATTAGATTTCATTTTTTTTCCCAAGAACTGTTTGCTGTGGAAAGGTTCATTTGAGGCAGATGCCAAATCCTGCTGCCTATAGAAGCATAGAAAGGAGCAGTTTTTGCCCCACAAACAGAATACACACCTTGCAGCAGCCCAGCTGAAGAAGGGATGTAAATGCTCAGCTCACTCTTACACTTGGTATGCATTCAGTGATGAATGTACAGACACCAGTCCCTGTCTCTCATTTTCCTCACTGCAGTTTATGACATTTTATAAACCCATGGGAAATGTGGTTTGCTTTAATAACTTTTCAAACTATTCTTGCCTTTTCTGCCTCTCCTCCCAACAAAATCCTCTAAAATCATAAACCAGAAATGCAAACAGAAGAAGGGAAAGCAAGCAATATTAACACTAAAGGTTTGGAACAGCTGCACCTCCTTTTGAGATTTGTTCACATACACCACTGACAATCTGCAATGTATGCTTCTCATTAAAAAATAAATATAAAGGATTTAGTTGCTCTAAGACTATAAATATGAAGGATTTAAAGACCTTAGTAGAGGGGTGACTGCTTTTCCTCTGAAAACCTGCATATCAGAATACCTTCAACTGCCTGTCTGAGAATGAGGAGCACGCATCCAGCCCTGAGATTAGCCTTCGAAGGGAGACTGAAAAAAAGAGAAGGAAAAGTTCCCCTGGGCACATAGAAGTGGCAACTTGATTTTTTTCATTTTATCTCAAAAAATGTTAGGCGAGTTCACCAGAATGGGGGATTTTTTTTTCCACTGTCTGCCCCAGGACAGCAAGGTCCTTAGGTCACTGATCTGAGAAGGATGGAGCAGGAATTTACTGCCTGGTGATCCAGCAGGAGGAAATGAGGTCATGGGGTATATATGCTCTTTTTTATATTTCATGAACAATGCAAGACTCCGAGGTTTGTCCCACTGACTAATCAAAACTAATCAAAAAGAAGATAGGAAAACCGTTTCCCATCCAGCTCTATAGGCAAAGACCCCTCCAAAGGAAAAGAAAACCCCATGCTTTGACTTCATCCCTTGTGCAAAATCATGATTCAGAAGGTTTTAACAGTACAAAGGTTTATTTAGAAAAGAGTTTGGATTGTTCTTTAGGGTTTTTTTGGCAAACATTTAAATCTTTTCATAACTCAAAACACTGTCAGTGCCTGGTACTTCGCACTCTCCTTCCCCACACAAGCAGTAAAAGCCAATTTCTTACTGGGACAAATCCACCATAGGCCCCAGCTGCCCTATTTATAAATACTCAAATCTCCACCACCACTGCCACTTAACCCTTTCCTCTTGATGTCTCTTTTTGTTTTCCCACTAAATTCCAGAGCCCATGAAAGCTCACTGCCTCCCAACTCAGTGTCTCAGCCTATTTTCCTCTGCGGGCCCCCTGTGTCCTCCGTCAGGGTTCAAAGACAATCACTCCCTCCCCCTGTACCCCTCCACACTCCAGCACTGCTCCCCCGGCACCATGTCACCATTCAGTACCATGGTGAATGCCCTCAGCCTCCCCGACACCATCCCTGTTCCCCACAGCATCACCCTGCTCCACTGAGGGGGCGAGCCCTCTTCCTGCTCCCTAAGCCCAAGCCCCATGTTCTCTTCCCTCCTTTCTTTTCCAGCATTGAGCCTTCTCTTTTAACTCTGCTCCTGCTCGAGGCAAATCCATCCCTCCAGCTCAATGCCGGAAGTTCTTCTTCTTCTTCTTAAAAAGAATGTGTTTAAAGGACCTGCGGAAGTCCTGGTTGAAGATGGTGTAGATGACTGGGTTGAGGGAGCTATTGCAATACCCAATCCAGAAGAAGAACTTGAAGAGAGTCTCAGGGACCTCACATGCCTCCCGGCAAATACCATAGAGGCTGTAGCTGAAGAAAAAAGGGAACCAGCAAACTACAAAGACCCCCATGACCACGGCCAGCACAAAAGTGAAGCGTTTCTCCCGGGCCTGGGCAACTTTCTTACGGCAGATGCTGCTACGCTTCCGGCGACGGCGATATGAGAAGAACTGCATGGAGCGATTGCTGGCACGGGACAGACGGCTACTGGAGTGCTTGGAGGAGTACGAGTAGGAGAAGGACTGGCTCTTGCTTTTGCGGCGATGCTCCTCCCGGCTCCGCCTCCGCCTGCTCTCTGAGGTGCTGCTCTCCTCCAGCTCAATGTCCTCCAGCTCTGAGGCTTTGCGCCAGTGGTGCACTGAATAATGTCCATTCTCTCCCAGCTGCATCCTCAGGGACGTGCAGCCGCCAGCAGTGCGGCTCAAGCCGTTCTCAGTCTGGGAGGACCCCTCTGGCATCGTACGCTTCTCAGAGAGGGTCCTGGTCCTTAGCTTGGCCACGCGGTAGATGCGGATATACACCAACACCATGATGAGGCAGGGGGCAAAGAAAGAGCCAATGCAAGAAGAAAGGATGTACCATGTCTCGTCATTGAGCTTGCACTGGGGAAAGATATCTCCTTCAGGGTCTCGGTACACGGAGATCAATGGTGGGAAGGAGATGATGGCTGAAATGAGCCACACGGTGAGGATGATGGCCTTGATCCGCCGGGGTGTCCGTTTGAGGTTGTACTCCACCGCCTGTGTGACCGACCAATACCTGTCGAGGCTGATGGCGCACAGGTGGACGATGGACGAGGTACAGAAGAGCACATCCAGCGCCTGGTAAATGTTACACCAAGCCTTGCCGAAGTACCAGTAATTCATAAGCTCGTTGGCTAAGGAGAAAGGCATGACCAGGGTAGCCACCAGGATGTCCGCGCTGGCCAGGGACACCAGGAAGAGGTTCTGGGGGGCTCTCAGCGCCCGGCTAGTGAGCACGGCTATCACCACCAGCACGTTGCCCACGATGGTGAAGACGATGAGGAAGCCCACCACCGCCGCCAGGCTGGCCACGGCCGCCGGCGAGTAGGGGGAGGGCGGCTGCGGGAGGGCCGAGGAGGACGGCGAGGCGGGGGGCAGCGCCAGGGACTCGTTGGGGGAGCCCAGGCTCGTGTTCACCAACAGCAGCAGATCCATGATGGGTGTGCGGGGCGCCGGAGTCCTAGA